>JAECUM010063963.1:0-20433 GCA_016617855.1 Megalonaias nervosa | reverse complement strand
TATAAAAAAGGTTATTGTTACTAAATGAAAAAAAAATTAAATATAGCATAAATTAGATCAGTGTTTGGAAATAGTTTGAAATTAACGCACTAACCTTGCAATTTGTATTTCAAGAAACAAAATAAGATATAGCAAAAACATACCTGTGTGAGAATTACCACAATCCAGAAATATTCTTCCTATGAAATGAATTAGATATTAAATAGTAAACAATACACGTATTGTCTGTAATAGTGAAAGAGTTGAAATTGTAAAAGTTAAAGTCACTTTCACTGGAAAGGAAACTGTCAATGCGGCTATCGTTGATCTGGGGCCTGGCGGAGATATCGCTGTTGGACCCATGGAAATCTCTGTTTATGGCACGGATAGATGTATTTCAGCCTGGATTGTAGATAGCTCGAATTCGGGGCTGGACTAGGTACTGTATGCATTCGGCGTGTCGGGAATTTCAGGTGTTACTGTTAGAAGAAATCTCACCGGCGATGTATACATTTTATGCTGGAAATCCTCTCAGTTGTAATTGCGTTCGTTCCATTGTGGTGTTTCTGGTGCTGATGTTTCAGAACAGACCCTTCTTGTGGGCGAAAAGTACGAAAATCACAGAAGAGTTGTCCAGTCGTTGCGGAGCGACACCTTTTGTCTTGATATTCGTCCATCATTCTTGTCTTTATTCTCCACCAACTTTTACGAAAATGTTCTTTTCGTAAACTCTTAGCAATGCTCTATTCCATGGCCAGAAAGAAAGAGAGAGAGAGAGAGAGAGAGAGAGAGAGAGAGAGAGAGAGAGAGAGAGAGAGAGAGAGAGAGAGAGAATTCAGGCTCTCTTAAAAGAGGTGTCACTCATAACGGTGTGGATACGGCTACATCTTGAGGAAAACGGCAATGCGAGAGGCAACGGAATCACTGCAAGGAAAGACGGAGTCTTCTGATTCTCGATGAACGAACTTGATTTAAATTATATATATATATATATATATATATATATATATATATATATATATATATATATATATATATATATATATATATATATTGTTACGACCCTGTAGTTAAATTACGTGTGTGTTAAAATTTAAATTTTTCTAATTCTTTGTTTCATTTTTATTTCATTTTTACATCATTAAATGTAGTTATTATTATTATTATGATTATGTTTGCATGGGTCTAATAGTATGTTAGAAACATCGTATTTATTTAAAACGTAAATGTGACTCATGTAAGCACGAGCTTTGTATGATAGTAAATTCGTCGCAAGTAAACATTCAGCAGTAGCTATGTAAATGATTGGCTGATACTTGTTTAGGCTTTCGTAATGTCCAGATGGATTGCGAAATCACACGTGTGCTTCGTGCGTGTGTACATGAAACGACGTATTAGTTTCTTTTATATGCTTAGTTATCTGTAAGAAAGGTCAGTGCTAGTCGTAGTCAGTCGTAGTTCAGAGTCACATCATAAAATCTTACAGAGTTTATAATACCTTAAGAAAGGTATTTCTGTGCTGGAAAGAGTTGTGCATTCGTACGAGGAACAACATGTGTGTTGTTAGTGGTGGTAGCTGTATTTCATCTACTTTCTAAATAATTATTTTCCCTGGAGAACAACCCTACTGTCTTAGGACAAAGGCATTTGATGAAACTACTTCTAAATCGGAACAGAGCAATACAAATTGTGCTTTGCAGTGAAAATTCTGGACATTCTGTGTTAGCCTTCGTCTGACGTCATCATCCGCCATCTTGGATCGGAACTGAGATTCAGACTGTATCAATTTAGAACTGTTTATTCACAGGACTTATGTGTTTTCACAAATTTGGAACATATTTTTGGATCTTCTTCGTAAATCGTAAGTCTTGTTTCATATATTTACCTTTTCACTGTGTTTTCTAGGGAAATAAATTATTTTTGTTAAAATTTACAAAGCTTGTTGTAGTCACTCTTTCTTTGTGTTACCTTGAACGAGCCGATACGTAACAATATATATATATATATATATATATATATATATATATAACTAAATTCTAGAGATGCATCTATTAAAACTTTATATTTAAAATACACGAAATACATATAAAATTAGACTTTTCCTTCGAGTTTACCAACTTCATACATCTGTATAATTTCTGCATTTTAGAATATAATACAGATAAATAAATTTCGACTAAATTCAAGATAGCCAAAGAGTATAAAATTCAATAGTTGCGATTAAAGCAATAATCATTTTGAAGAAATGTATTTTACTAAATTTAAAATAGAATGCTAATTTTGAATAGGTTACTAAACATTATTCTTTATTACTTAAAAAATATTTTATTTCCAAATTAAATCTAAACAAGAAGTTGGTAGCGAATTCGTCTTTTCAAATAATAATTACCATCAATACGAATGAATATAAATTCTTTAAAACAATGATACATTCCATTAATTATAATATAAAATAGAAGGAACTCAGAAAAATGTTGCAAAAATATGAACATTACCGTGAAAATCTCTAACATTAAAAAGTCCCTATTCTTTAAAGAAGTTTACGAACACAACTTACCGAGTATAAAATTTGCTGACTCTTGTATACAAGAAAAATGTTTAGTACAAGGGGGTTTTGCGCTTGCTCGTAAAGATGCAATCTTTATTAAAATAGTTCAGAAATAAATAAAATTAATCTCAATATATTTTAGGAAAATTACTTTCAATATAATTTAATGAAAAATCACTTTTAATACAATTTAGAGAAAATTTCAATCTTAATACTTTTGCTCAAAAATTATGTCCTAATACATATGATACAAGTAACAAGTATATGGTCAGAAAAGTGTTTACAGTACACAAAGGGAATAGCGTTTACTGTGCAGACAGGTAAAAGTGTTTATAGCACACACAGGGAATAGTGTTTACTGTACACACAGGGAATAATATTTACGTAAAGGTATGCTACTTCTGAGAATGTCGTTTCAGCTACAATATACAGTAAGCAGTAGGGATAACCTGTTTCACTGTAGATAACAAAGCATGTACACGCTAAATAAAAAATCAACAGAGCGATAAACCTGAAAAAGTCTATCAATAAAACGCACTTTCCCAAAATATTTTCATGCTAAATACATCCTTTAAGACAGAAATTAAGTCAATTGCCTGTATATTTTCACAAAACAACTAAAAATGGAGAGGGTGGATGGGGCACTTAGCCACGTGGACGTTCTTATTTCGTCGAATATAATAATTTGCAATCAATCTTTTTATTAGGTCACCATGTACATTGGTGGTAATAAGAAGCTTATTAGAATCAAAATATTGTCTTTGTTCCCCAACAATATCATTATTATTATTTTATAATTATTATTTTTACATGTCTACTGCTAACATGTTATCATTTAATGATAAGGTGTACAAAGTAATCAATCGACGATATGAAATGAAAGTTGTCAACTATATGTTTTTATCTGTATTTCTTATTTATAAAAAAATATGTCTATATTGTTACATATCATTTTTAAATTCCACTAGTTGATTACAATTTGAAAATAAAAATATCATATGCAGATTTTCATAGTTAGATTATATGAATACTCTGGACAAAGGTCTTTCATCAAAACAAGTGCCCTTACCCCTCCCCCCACCTTAAGAAATTTCTGGCTTGAATACTGATTACCTATCATTAAAGAGTTGTTATCTCTACATTATTAGTCACTTCATCTCTGTTGCTTGACATGCTATTCAAGAAAATATTTTCAATTTTCACAAAGGTAAGTAAAACAAAACACCCACTTTGCACATTTTTGCCGTTCTAGTAAAGTTTGAAGCGTGATGTTATCATGAGGGTTTCTTTACGATCAATAGAGTCCGAATATTTGCCTTCAAGTTTTCCACTCCAGTTTTTAAACATTAGGAATGATCGTAGGGTAACAACTCACGAAACTGCAATTTGCCTAGATGGGAGTTTTGTTTTTTTGGTTTCAAACCATTCTCAACATAATCCTTTTACTTGGAGTCGTGTTAAAGAATGAGTCATTATGCTTTTGTTTGAACAGTACTTATTCATGATAATATTTTCCCGTATGATTTATATAAATATAATGTCTGGGGATTTAGTAGAAAGGTGGAAGCTTGGTAGAAACCGTCAAAGGCCATATTTAAACAAACGATCAGTCAGACTGCCCAAGTTTTGATAAGTTTGTTCGGTCGATTATTTTAGACGCTCATATCCAATATGTTCTACACTGCACATGTTCTGTCCCGTTGTTTAAATGTGCGTTTGAAATTAGGTGAAAGGGAGGTGAATCCGTTGTAAAACGGAAGTACGAATAAAGTCACACACATAAATAAATTTATAAACGCTGCTTTTAAATTTAGGCAGACGGCAATGCTTGCTATTAAGGCAAACAGTGAATATCCCCATAGATGTTTCAGACTAGAAACAAACGGATTTGAGAGTCTGAATTCGTTCTCTATGGCCCTCTGTGGAATCCATTGGACATTGGGTGACAAGATGGCTACCCAGGACCGGCAAATACGTACTGTACCGACCACAGCATCTGGGGTAAACTGACAAATTGAGGCCATTGTCTCCAAAAACATGCCCTTGTAGTTTATCTTGTTGCATGTTGTAATCTTTGGGAAGACGATCACCAAGATTACAACAATGATAACGGATATATAAGGATAATGAAAATGGGTGTTGGTATGAAGAAAGATGTATAACAGAAACAGAGGTCTCATAAACATTTGCCGCACTGCCAAATTAGCAAGGTATGAACTAACAAAATCAAGTTTACTTGGTGTCCTCACTTTGGTCATGTTAAAATTCTGTCCCTGAACGATTTTTTGCAAGAATCTCGTTGGTTTGCCAAAAGCATTTGGCCAAAAATACATAGCGAGAAGAATTTCGCCTTCATTCCATCTCCTTTCGCGAATATTCCAGGTAATATAGTTATAGCTTGGAGCTTCCAGCAGATGAACAGATCCAGCATAAAGAGGTTGCAAAATGGCTGCCTCAAATGTGTCATGGCTGAGAACATCAACCGGGACACGTTCAATCGTTTCGTCTTTGGTGCCAATTACTTTGTCAATGTACACACTATTTTGTATCAATGCCTTCCCAAAGAATCCCGATTGACCAAAAAAGGTCATAATAGCGTTTATCATCGGTGTGTATGTGGCTTGTTTCATACATTCTAAATGCATAAAAATTGTGTCGTCTGGTTTGCAATGAAGTTTTATTGCTGGCTGAATTATGGCCCTTTCCGGGTGTGCTGCAGCTATCTGCATTATTTCGGTCACAAAACCTTTTGGTACCCCACTGTCGGCATCAAGGACTAGTGTGTAATCAAATTTTCGTTTAAAAATATTATTTACGTCATCAGAAGAATGAAACAGAGGCTGCCCGTAGGGACGAGCTTTTTTTCCGTAATATTCCGGATCACAGTAACTGTATGCTTCATCTACTCCTTCTGATAACATCATCAGGTCCTGGTACTGGCCACATTTTCGAAGAACACGACTCACACGATGGAGGACCATAAACTCTCGTGCATATTTGTGACATATATCGTCTAAATACTCACGAACAAAGACTGCTGGATCTATAATTTCATATACCTGCCAAACATTGCTTAGGCGAAACGGATCCACTGATTCGTAATCTCCTTTAGCATATGATACTCCTTCACGAAATAATTCTTTACAAATTATATCTCTGTAGGTGTCTCGTTTCTTTAACTCGTGCTTTTTCAATTCTTCCTCGTTTGTTGCGCTCACTAGGACAGCAGAAACTTTTGGTCCAAGATTGCTGATGTACCCTTCGTACATTTTCTCAAAACATTCGTCGATGTCATCTGTACTCGTTGCCAGAAGGTTATAGTTCATAAGTACGGTCAATCTGCCAGCTGAAATCTTCTTGATTTCCCTGCGGTTTCTCGAGACAATGATTGTTGCAATCGTTTGGACGGTGATTTCTAAAACGGAGCCTTGTATAACGCTTAATACCATTAGCATTAAGAGTCCATTTACAATGTTTGTACGAGACCAATCAACGTTGATAATGTTTAAGAGAACGGCTACTAAAGCCAGAGCCATCCATGCCGAAAAGTATAGAAATACTCGCACACATTTCCTCATAATGACAGCAGCTTATTTTCTTCTTCAAAACCTGTAAATTAATAAACAAATAATGAAATCAATCAATCAGTCTCAGATTAAATTTCGTTTAGATTGTAAAACATTATTCTCCTTAGTGAGGAAATTATGACCATTCTACAACTGACATGCTAAACATCAGGAATTGCTTTATGACATTTCCTTGAAACAATATAACTGTAGTTGTGTTATCGGCTTCTAAGAAAAAGTGTCAGATGAGTGGCAGACATCATTAACCATTGTTTGATTTGTAAATACCTGGTAAATTTGTAAATACCTAGTGTATGTAACACGACTGTCACTTTTCTTCAGTACATAAAAACAGATCCATATTTAAAATGTCAGGATCATGTTAAGATCGGAAGTTTGAGATTTATAGATAGCAGCCGATGCCATAGGAAAACTTGCTATGCTACATATTAGTCAGAAAATTATTTCAGTGCAAGAAAAAAGGAATTAGTTTTGACAGAATGTTCCGCAGTCCTGAACTACAGAAAAATTGGTATGCAGGCCATTACATGCCTATTGCAATGCTCATTACTTACTTGCAATGCTCATTACTTACCTGCAATGCTCATTACTTACCTGCAATGTTCATTATATATTTGCAGTGCTCATTATGTACATGCAATGGCCTTCTGTCTTTATGTAATGAACTACAATATCATATAGGACACAATTTAAATGACACCAAAACTATTAGAAACTATGCACAAAAGCAGAAAATAAACTAACTTATTCCGTGTGGAATTTGTACACGTCAAATCTCTTAGAAATTGAGTCTACCTCATAGTAGCAGAGTTGATACGTAGAAGTCAAAACTATATAAATTTTCTGTTAGTTTTTAATGTATTTATTAATACTTATAAAAAATACTTACTTTTTCTCTATGATAATAAGTAACAATTACAGATGCTGTTGTAATCCGGGTAGGGTAGCTGATACTGAGTAGATAGTTAAAGCCAGCCTTTTGCAAGTCTATCGTCGTTATGCACAATTTACGTCAAATGGGAGGTTTGGACTGCAAATTTGTCTGGGCTTGATCCACCCACGACCGTGTTCTACTCATCTGGAAAAGATAATTTACATATATCATTCACCAGAAAAGCGTGTACATTTATTATTGAATGTTGACCGTTGTGATACGATAAGCGGTGCTTGAATTCTTATTTTCAAACGTGCATCGTAAATTTTGTGGTTGTCACAAGTCAGAGACAAGCAAATTTCGCAAGACATATTGCTTATTATGAAAAAAAGGGTTTTCAAGGATTGGAATGTCGCCATTATAAGATCTATATATGTTGATATATAATTACAGATTTGTCTCTACAGCAGTCGTGTTGAGTGCACTAGATTTTAAAGCTTCGTGACTCTGTAAAATAAAACATCCGATAGAGCAATGTCCACAACTGATTTTTTGGGATATGCACAATGAATTTCACAAACGTAAGAAATAATGCATATAATTCGAATGATATTCTGATTGGCTGTGAAAAGTAAAAATATTTTCTTTTATTATAATTCGCCATTAAGAGTAATATTTTTATGCTTTTTCTTATCCTTTATTTTAAAATCGTAAGCTGAATTTAACTAGGACCACCCACTCATATCTAGCTAGTACATATTTAAGGATGGACCAGTTTATTTGTTTTTACTTCTAATGACGTATGAATCGAAAACAACGCTGTGCAAACTGTATGATCTGCGAAGCGAAGCGGATTAAAACAGCTTTTTCTCTTTCGGATCATATTCAGAGAATGTAAAACAATAAATTTGTCAATTCTTAGAATTACATTTAAATCTAGTAATGACAAATAATAAAAGCTGTTTTAAAACGTGTGTTAATTAGACCATTCTAACCCAGCCATGCATGAATCTAATCAGAAGACAGCATCCTAGACAACATGGTACAAACTGACCCTTGATCATTAAATCATTATATGAACAGTTTTCCATTAAGCTATTGTCCAAGTACCCAAAGTAAAATCCATGATGGACTCCATTGGACTGTAAAATCCGTGGTGGAGAAATACGCATATGATCAAACTGCAACATTCATTGTTTCATTACTTTTACCGTTTCATATCGTAATGACAAAATTTGGGAGTGGCGCCGACTTGTCATAGATAATGTACAACATTCACTTATAATGAAAGGAGGTCTATTACTTAGCTCCTGCAACACTGTTGATAGTTACTGGAAATGACAAATATCAAATGTCTATTTAACAGGTTAGATGCTCTTTTTTGGTTGAACTGGTGATTAATTTCGATGAAGAATTGTAAAGAGAATGAAACATTTCTTATTTATGTTGACAATTTAGACCTATATTTTTTGATCGACAGCATGTACGTTTGTGTGTATGAAACCTATTTACTTTGTAATAGGTGCCAAACGGGAACATCGGTGAAAATAAACACCAGCTGTAGTAGGAATACACGTCGAACCTTGAACGTGTCGTCTCGTAATAGCGGCATTAATGGCTTACAATGACCATACTAAGTGATGATAAGTCTATCTGAGTATGACATTGTTTGCTCGATATTTTTAACATCATACCATGTAGAAACATGCACACGCCCTACTCGACTTAAAATATCGTGTGTGTCACTATTCGGAGTCTCTGTTTACGCCGTAAAATTTGCGCATGTCAGCTCCGATGCCTTCTCGCGCACTTAGCTACTTAAGCACGTACTGAAAATGGCCTCAAGAAGTTTAACAGGATCAAAAACAAGCATGTGATGAAGTGCAAATAAGTAATATATTTTCATTCTAAACATGGAGAGGAAGAGCGACGGATAAGCGACTTTACGCAACACAAATTGGCCAAATTAGACAATTAATGCCGATATTCTCCTGAATGGGCAAGAGACTCAAGTGATTCAGCTCAGCTTGTACATTTTATCTCTTAGGTAACTTGTAAGCCACCTGCATTTCGAAAAGAAATACATCGTAAAATACGAGAGCTTGAAATGTAGTCAAAATGTGACTAAAGAAAATAAACCCCGCCTTATGAAAGACATGTTGTCTATCTGTAAGTATGTATGTTATGATTTCAGTTTCCATCAGGAAATTGTAACAAAGGTGTGTATATGTCAATGCTGTTTAAATATTGTCTTCATTAAGTTTATTATAGCTTTTAGTAATACTACTAGTTCAAATTATCATCATCACCACCACAACCATCGCCATGTTCATTATCATCGTTGTAGAAATAAGCATAATAATGCATTCTCTACATATTAATCAAGTAATTAGTAATTATCCTTTTCGTCCATATTTATTTGCAGTTAATATCTCTGTAGCATAGAAAATTGGAATAACTCTCTCTCTCTCTCTCTCTCTCTCTCTCTCTCTCTCTCTCTCTCTCTCTCTCTCTCTCGCGTTCTACCCCGATGGTTGTCTAAATTGCTTTCTAGCGTTTACACAGATTTGTTATGATTTTATCACTTGTAATATGATTGGGAATACATTAGAATCACCAGTCCGGCCGGCTATGAAACCTCTTCATAGTATTTTCCGATTTGATACCGTGTTGTTGATAGATACATAGTTTCTGAATTCCTGAGTGTTTCATCATTTAAAAAACTTAAATTAAACAAAACAGTATAGACCAGGAAAACTTCTCAGATATGTTGCTGCATAAAGTTTAGGAGGCAATTTTGAGAAAAAGTTGGCAAACCAATTTTACCAATGGATTTAGACATGCTCAAAGTTTAGAAACCAAATAATTTCTTTGCCACGCTCTATTGTGATTCAATAACCAAATCGCAAAAAAAATGGCTACGATGCAAAATTTCAAACGCCCGTAACTCCTGATGCTCGCAAGTAGTATAGTGGGGTACTATAGGGTCAATAGGAAAATACATTACAGACACACACACCCCCGGGCTCATATAGGGTCACGATTTATACGGTCAAAAAATCAATGGGAATTTTGTATAGGGACAAGAGGAATGGCACAGGTGGCATGACGTCACGGTACTGGTCACTTGCAACAATGTAGCAAGGGGCTGACCTAAATACGCGCAGCTACTCTAGGGAGGGACAAATACAATAGAGAGAAAGAGACATAGACAACACATAGATAACACATAGATAGGCAAAGTGAAAATAAATATCTTTTCGAGGCAGTGGAGTGGCCCTGAAAAGGGCCTTTGGTTTTTTGCTTCTATTGTCTCCAGTTCTTCCACCAGCTTCTTAATTTTCCAATGATTCCTTTCTTCTTCTTTTTCTTTTCTTCTTGTTCTGGTATCCAGTCTAGATGTCCCATAGCTCTAAATTTTTGCTGTATTTTCATCCAGTTCTTATTCAGTCTGTCAAAGTCCTCTTTCTCCTTTTGGTTTTCCTTCTCCTTTCTCTCTTTTGTCCATATCTCTTTGATTTTCTTCACCTCTTCTCCCATTACCTTTTTCATAATCTCTTCTCCTTTCTTTAATTCGTCTAAGCCTTTTATGACAGAAGGCCACTCGGTTAAATGGAATATGTCTTCCAAATAACATCTGACTTCTACAACAATCTCAATCACTTGTTTCAAAGTTCCCACTCTTACATATTTAAGTTGTATAAAGCCTCTCAACTTCTCCTCTTCCTCCAC
Source organism: Megalonaias nervosa (assembly GCA_016617855.1). Classification (NCBI taxonomy): domain Eukaryota; kingdom Metazoa; phylum Mollusca; class Bivalvia; order Unionida; family Unionidae; genus Megalonaias; species Megalonaias nervosa. The sequence continues at coordinate 9,713 of JAECUM010063963.1, read as the reverse complement.
TATCATCCCTTGTAAGTCAAAACTGGCTGCTTTCAGTCTGGTCACCAAGTCTTGGCTGCCTGGGAACCTCCATTCCTTTTCAAGCCTATCCACTATGTATGATCCATCCATCATCCAATACCAGCTGTCTTTTAATTGGTTAAATACTTCCATCTTGATAGGTTTTGACTAATCAACGTGGGTAGCCAGACTCACTAGCGTTCGGCGTTATATACGTCATGCACGGACGTGAACGAAAACATCCCTTACACTCACTTCACATATTATATACTATCCTCACTAACGACCGCGATTGCATAAAACACACCTATTTACTATCCACACCAACGAACGAGAAAGCATAAAACACAAACACATATACTATCCTCACCAACGAAGGCGAATGCATAAAACACACACCTATTTACTATCCACACCAACGAAAGAGAAAGCATAAAACACAAACACATACTATCCTCACCAACGAAGGCGAATGCATAAAACACACCTATTTACTATCCACACCAACGAACGAGAAAGCATAAAACACAAACACATACTATCCTCACCAACGAAGGCGAATGCATAAAACACACACCTATTTACTATCCACACCAACGAAAGAGAAAGCATAAAACACAAACACATATACTATCCTCACCAACGAAGGCGAATGCATAAAACACACACCTATTTACTATCCACACCAACGAACGCGAATGCATAAAACACACCTATTTACTATCCTCACCAACGAACGAGAAAGCATAAAACACACACACACACACACACATACTATCCACACCAACGAACGAGAATGCAAACACACACACACACACACAACAGTAAAGGAGTGAGTGTTTATAGTCTTACTACTCTACATTCACACCAATTGGCAACTTGAATAGTTTCTCTTTTCTAGAGATTTGGTTAGCCCTCAGAAGGGCTGTTTTTTCTTGGAACTCCATTTGCACCTGGCTAATGGTTGCACCTACCAGGTCTGGACCCACATACGCATCGCCGGCTCCAGTCCTGCTCCCAATTGATGTTTGTTCTTGGGAGTGCAGAGGGAGCTTGAGTGGCTTCACTATCCCAGTTCTCAGTGCGAGGGATAGTGAAGACTTGTTCCCTCTGTCTTCTCCTATGCCAGATCCGGCGATGATTTTGCTGAAGCTGCGGCTCCCACTCTTGCCGCTGTCTCTCCAACTCCTCAAAGGCCTCTTGCTCCCAGTTTTCTGTCTGGAGGACAGCGGCTCTTGGTACAGGTTGTGGCTGACGCTGTTGTTGTGGATGTGGTTGAGGAGGTCGTACTGGTTGTGCAGGTGTCCTCACCTCAGGTTTGACCTCACACTGAGGTCTCATGAAGAGGTGAGGCAGAATCCCTCTCTTTTCTTTTCTTTCTCTTCTTCCTTCTAATTTTCTCTCTTCTTTTCACCTGGCTTCCTCCTGTGCCGCCTCCATAGCCAGCTCATCAGGAGACGCCTGGCATGCTCCAGGTGCATCTGGAGTTCCAACAGTTTTCGTAGTCTGCTCATCTTCTTTTTAAGTTAACTAGTCAACAATGGTAGCCAGACTGACGAGTGCTCTGCTTTATATTCCTGGAGCACGAAGGTGAAGGAAAACATCCCCTGGCACCAAAGCTTACCATAACCAAAAACAAAACATCAAACGCGCGGACCTAAAAGAAACACTCAGGTTCACTTTTTCTACTTTTTACTTACAAACACAGACATGCACGATTTGGCAAGACAGAGAAAACAAAGGGTGGATTTTTTACTGACAAAAGAAACGAAGTGCTTATAGACACACTTCTATTTATTTTTTAAAGACACAATCACAAATTTGTTTTGGCAAATTGAATTAGTATCTCTTTTCTAGAGTATTGGGGTAGCCCTGAAAAGGGCTGTTTTGTTTTTTTTTTGTTTTTGTTTTTTTTTGTTAACGGGAGTGATGGCAATCTTTTTTTACTGTCTAAGATTGCGTCCCCGTCTGGCAGCAGGCTTTCCTATACGATACGGTCTGCTTCTGCGGAAAGAGAAGGAGAACTCTTTGGTGTCCACACGGCAGTCGACAAAACTTCTGTCTGGTTATTGCTGCTCCTGTTGCTGCTGCTGTTGTTGTTGCTGTTCTCTGCTTCTGAAGTCTGTACTTCTCTGTCCATTCTTCTTGTTCTTTCTTGATTTCCTCTCTAAAGACCTCTTCTATCAGGTCTTGGGCTATGGATAACATCCTGACATTCTCTATCTCTTCAGGCTTCGGTATCAGGTTTAGCCTGACACGATGTAAATTGACGTAAGCTTCGTTCAGCTTGGCTAGTCTGGAAGGCATGTTCATAAGTAGACGAGTCACCCATGGATGGCCAGACTGGAGACCAACCCGCTTTATATGATTCAAACGCGGACGCGATAGAAAACATCCCTACTAGGTTTTAGTGTCGGAACGTTATGATAGCGAATGTCATGGTGAGGGATAGAGAGAAGTCAAGGAGCATATATTCACAGTGCTTTTTGAAAACAAACAACAGACACATTTTTTTTTCAAAACACAACATTTTTTATTCAACCAACAATCAACTACTAACCATTAACAAGTAACAATAACATCAAACAAATTATTTTTGACAAGGTTGACAACGTTGTGAAATCATGTGAGATTTCCATTGATGGAAGTCATGAGGCCATTGATGTACACTACGTTTCCTAACTAAAGACAAAAGATAGCCATAATGGTCACAAAACCATCGATCTACTTTCTCATCGTTTCTAGAAGAGTGACGATCAAAATAAGTCACTAAATGTTCTAAGGGATATCCAAGACTGCGTTGATGAAGTAAATACACACAATATTGTCCACACACCATGGAATCTGTGCCTTGTAATTTCACATTATTGAATCGTGTCGTCTGGGCATTTCCTCTCATAAAGTCAATCATGTCGTCTTCCAAAGGGGGTAATCCATACGAATCGAAATACTCCACACAATCCTCTTGAGGGAAGTAGACGGCAACCCAGTGAGTTCCTGGAATATGACTTTCGTCCGTGTTGATGACATAAGCTTGATGGTATTGAGGTTTGCGATGAGGAGGTTCATCTTTAGAGCTCACGACAGGATTCCAAGAAGCAATATATGAACTATTGTTCACAAGGTAATAACGTTCCCAGGTATACATTTCTTGTTGTATTGTTTTGTTGTTTTTTTTTACAGGTAATGATAAGTCATCAATTCAATTCTGACTTTTTGTTTGAAATGCTCTGTCAAGTAGCCGTTTCTTCGTTTCGTTTCCTTACTCTGGGCTAAGAGAGATTCGATGCGATAGATCTCTAGAGTAGTCAATGGTGGACAGGAATGATCAGGCAAGCCTTTATACCACTCATGCAACACTGCTTCTTCCGAGATGAGACTCCAAGTTTCGTCCAGATGCTCGTCCAGTTTTTCTTCTTGACTCATCATCAGACATTTATCGTGTTGAATTTGACTGGGATGATCGTTTTGACATCCATAACAATATTTCTTGGTCAATTCCGTAATTTTATCCGACAGGTGTTTAGCAAAACAGGACACTAAATGTTGTTCTTGTTCTGGCCATCTGGACGTGACTACTACCTCGTCCTCTTTGTCTTGCTCTTGGGGTTCTGTTTTCACGCTATCCTCCCATTCCATGTCCAAAGATTCTCTACCGTTCAATGAGGGATAAGTGTCTTCCATTGTTTCTAATAGTTTAGAATGACTTCTCTCAAACTGTTGATTTCTATGGTGTTATCGAATTCGGCATACAAGATGATGTTGACCGTCTCGGTGAGAGCTTCTGCAAACTGAGGTTCCACACGCAGTTGACCGGATTTTATAGGGTAGAAATGTCCTTGGTCTGGAGTGAAATCAAAGGCCCACAAAGTGTAACCTCCTACGTAATCTTCGTACGAAATACCGTGACTGGTGTTGGTTCCTATTTGTCCGGTAGCTTCGTACAGGGACAAGTACGATCTCGAGTAATTCTTCTGGGCAAAGATAGGTTCAAAGGGTCTGGTACACAAGGTCTTGCCAGCGCGACTGACTTCGATCTTGGACACTCTGTAGTGCTTAAACTGGAAAGGACTTTGATCGTGGGCTCCGTTGAGGGCTGCATTACTGACGATGCCAACGATTAAACGTTTGGGTAACTGTCCTTGGAACAGATGATCTTCCATCTTGGATCGGAGTCCAGTAGCAATGGTGAATGTTTTCACTTCTACACGTCGTATCGGCGGTCGTTCTGCTCAATATGTGACTGATGTCGTTTTCCCGCTTTAGATAACACTTCTACGCGACGCACGTAAAGTCTGGCTTCTTGAATGATGGTTTTGTACTCGTTGGCATGAGCCATCGAATGGGAAGCGACACTGCTGAGATTGAGTCTCAGGCGAATATCCACTCCGTTGAGCAAATACTTGTCTTGCAACCACATGTCCAAATGCAAGCGATCCATCAGTTCTAAACTGCGACTTTGCAGGATTTTCTTTCGACGGTCATTAAAACCCACATTGTGAGGATTGTCATCGGCTGTCAGGGCTGTGTCGTTAAACGTGTCTTCACCTGCGGTGTCAGGTTTCCATACCACGCAAGCATCCAGATGAGTGTTCTTGGCCTCTTTTCCGTACGTCAAGAGAATTTCTAGGTACGCTTGGTAAGGGTAAGTATCCATACTGCTGCTGACCAGTTTGTTATTCAAGTACAAATCCACTTCGCTGAACAAGGAATGCATGAAATTGTTGACGGGAGCTACTGCGGCATCGGCTCCCGGATTGGTGTTGTCGGTTTTGATCACTTTCAGCTTTAGATACAAGTAACTATTATTCAGATCGATGTAATCTTCGGGCTGTCCTTTGATTTCAAACTCGATGGGAGCGGAATCCACCAAAGAGGAGACGGGATGAAATTCGATCCATTGGGATTCTTGCATCGTCATCATGGTGGTTGACATGGCAAACAGATCCAGTTCCGACTTGGAACAAGCGCAAGACTCTCGGTGCATCATTTTCTCTGATTTAATAATCAAAAACGTCTAACTCTCGGAAGGTTTTTCTTTTCTTAGTCTTTCTAGCTCTAGGGGTGTGAAGTCCTCTGAAGGGGTGTTTTCGTCGTCTTCTGCTGCCTTGTCCTTGCTGTGGCGTCAGGGAAGCGGGAATGTCTCACTCAGCATTGCCCAGGGCATTTATAGGAGTTCTCGTCGGCCCAAAATGTCTTTGCCCGTTTGAAGCAAGACATTTTTGCCCGCTCTCAAGAAAGCTTCTTTGGGGTTTTGTTTGTCAATGATGACATTTTGGAGAAATTCTTTGCCGTGCGTCAACACGGCATCTTTCAAGGCGTGCAATACCCGTGTCACCATTGGTTTCAAAAAGGGAGCCACTGTACGAAAGGTTAATTTGAGCATATCTCCTAAACCATGTCCTCGTTGTCGAGTGATTCCTCGGTACACAGGATACATGACTGACAAAAGGTTAGAGTAATCGTTTTCGAAAATGAAGTTTCACTGTGACTTTCCCTTTGGTGAATGGAATATTTTGTCCCAGATCTCCTTTTATAGTAATGTTGACAGTGTCGAAATACGACTTACTGACGGGCAAATAGTGAGGATGTACAAATTCGCGGTGAACGTGATAGGTGTTTCCACCTTCCTCGTCAGCAGCCGTGGTAGAATCCACTTTGAAAGGAATGACACGCAGTAACGGTACGGAGGTGTGTCCCACCACGTTGTACTCCGCCACATCGGAGTACACAAAAATCAAATTCAGTCCTTGGTTCATTTCTACAGGGAATCTAAAATATCTCGCAAAATCCGAGTTACTGGTCACGGCTCGTATTTCGCTTGCAATCTTGATCAACTTACGGTCTCCACCCAAAATTTCATACAATTCAGGACAAAATGTAATGGCCAATACTTTGTCCTCTGAAAATTTGATGAGTAGGCGACGAGATATTTTGTAGTAATCAATCGTGACACTTTTTCTGGTTTTCTCCAAGACTTTACCAAACACGTTAATGAACCTGTCAGCAATAGTGTTCACCAAATGTTGACCACTAAAATAATAGCCTGAGGAAATTTTCAACCGATAAATGGTTCGTTTAGTTTTGGGGTCTTGTGATTTCATAGAGTCAGCTACACTGATGCGTTCATCCAAGGCTTGTTGCACTTGCTTGTCATGAACTTCCACCGCAAAAGTGTTTTGATTTTCGACGATGTTTTTGATTTGTGTAGGGTGAATTATTTCCACTAAACCCACTTCCCAATGGGCTTCGTGATCCAATTGGATGGCCTGAGGTAATCTGGCCGTGTAACAGCACAAAGTGTTATTGGGAAACACCTCCATGGAACTGTCACTGGGTAACGTTAAATAAAATTGGTTGTTCATAATTCCAGAGTTCTAGTGTCCGAGGGGTCACTGGAAGTCAGAGGAGTGTCTAAAAGAGGATGGTTAGGGTGACTGTTGGAACTGACGTTGGACACAAGACTCCCGATGTTGTTGTTTCCGTTAGAGGAATATTTCAGAGACGGATTGGGAAGAAGGTAACCAATGCAACTGCTGAGTAAAATGGTCCACAATTGTTTATCTCCTTGTTGCAAACTCAAATTGGCAATGGCAGCACCGATGACACAATACACCACACAGATTTGACAGAAAAAGACGATTTGAGTTTTAGGCACACGTTCTCCACACCACACCCACAAGGGTTGTTTTTGTAGATCTTGCAGAGAAGAACTGGGGAAGGAGTGGTCACTGCAGTAGCTGAGACTGTGTTGAAGGGCATGATGGTCACTTCTTTTTATAGTCGATGAGTTGCGAAGCGTCGATCCAAGAGTCAAAACTGGGAGGATATCCTTTCCAACGTACTTTGACTTCTTTGACACATCGTTTTCCCACTTTTCGGGTTCTTAGATCGAGAATGATTTCGATCTCGTACACGTCGTCGTCTTTTTTGGTCACACGTTGTAACTCGGGCAAGTAAAACGTTCCTTTTAACACTTCCCCGTTCATGTCTTCCAATTTATAGACGGGAGGATGACGACCACGCTCACGTTCGGTGACACGAAACAATTCGGTAGTCCAGTTGGTTAAGTAACCTTTGTCGAAAGTGCGTTTGGTTTTGCCAATGCGTACCCAATCTCCTGATGCCAACACTCCCCCTTTCTTGGGGACAGTCACTGTCGGGGACGTACCAAACAGGCGCTCGAAGACGGTCACTTCGTTGTCGGGAGTCACTTCTTGGGGGGCACGCCCAATGCTCCGATGGTAAGATTGATTGTACGATTGGACGAGGTGTGGCAAGACGTCGATGTACTTGAGAGTGTGTCGATGCGCAAAATATTTCCACATGCGTTCTTTCAAGGTGCGTTGAAAACGTTCCACGATGCTGGCTTTGATTTCGAGATTCTCGGTGGTGAAAAAATGTATGTCACGTTTCTTCAATTCTTTTTGGAAAGCTTGGTTCAGAAATTCGGTGCCTTTGTCAGTTTGCCATCGAAGAGGGTGACGCCAACTTTGTTTCAACACCAGTTGGAGGGCTCGCACTAACTCACTGATCGATTTGGAAGTAAATGGCACGACCTAAGTAAATTTGGAAAAGACGTCGATGACACAAAACAAATATTTGTTACAACGATTGTAGGTGGCCAAATGAGAGACATCGGTTAAATCGGCTTGCTATTGATGATCGATGCCTTCCACTCGGGTGCGACTTGTGGAAAATTTTCGTCGAATGGGTTTGTGTAAGGTGTATGTGGCTTATTCTTGTAACCAGAGTTGCACTTGAGGTAAACGAACACTTTTCAGTCGAGTTTTGGCAGCACGATACAATTTCTGAACTCCTCCGTAACCTGCAGGATGGGACGGATGGTAGTAAATGCTGGCTAACATCTTGTCCATTTTTTTAATAAGTGATACACTCTTCGCTGATGGTACTCTGAAGTGGTTTAGAAACGGTTTTACGTGTCCGATGTGCCACAGGAGTAGAAGTCGAAGGTAGCTTTGGTGTTAGTGGCGGCGGTGGTGGTGGTGGTGGTAATGGAATGGCTTTGGTCTTCTTTCCTTTTTTCACTTCTGCTTTCCCTTTTTTCTTTTTCACTTCTGTCAAAGGTGGAGTGAACATCATCTTTTTAACCCAAGCTTTAAGTTCTTCTCATTGCGGTGTAGGGGAAGGGGTCAACAAGAACGCTGCAATCTTACTAGGGATGGGAGCTGCTGGCAGTGTTTGAAAGACTTCTCTTGCCTCTTCTTCCTCAGGAAACCGTGGGGCTGCATCTGTCTTGACCACTGGGAGTGGTAGTGGTGGTGGTCGTCGTGGTGAACTTTTCATTAGGGCCTCAAAATCTTTCAGAGTGGGTAGAGCTGTTTCGTCTAAAGCCTTCTGGTGAAAGAGTTGCAGTCGTTGCAACAATTGACCGTACCATTGCGATTTTTCCGTTTCTGACAAATCGCTGCGATCCATCAAGGATTGCAATTCGTGTTGTAACTGGCACATCTCGGTCAAATGAGGATTGGGAGGTAAATGTGGGGTTAGTTGTTCTTGCTAACGATGGTATTCCATCCATCGTTTGTAAGGCACTAAAGCTAGTTTTCGTCCTTCCACTGGATTTCAAGGATCACGTCTGAGATCTTTTGACTCCAGAGGTCCCTTTTATCTTCTTGGATCTTTTTATCTTCATCCTCGCGGGATGTTTCCCAATAGTCCTTTCAGCAAGGGTCCTTCTATTGTTCCCATTACTCCTTTCAGTAAGGGTCCTCCTATTGTACCCATTACTCCTTTCAGTAACATGGGTAAAAAAGGCAAAATTCCTCCGCGTTGCACCAACATCTTTTTCTTTTGACCAATGGGTATTTTCTTTTGGACCATTTGGCGAAGAACGTGTCGATGTTTGGCTAAGCATTCTTTCTAGTGTTTGGACAAAGGTATTGTGCCTTTCAAGACATTCAGACAACATTCGCACACGGTATCGATGACATCTTTGGAGGCGGTTTGAATGAGTTTTTTTCACATGGGTGGAGGAGCTTTGGATAGGACAGACAACATGTCCCAATGTTTGGCTAAACGAGGTGGCAGTCCTTTCCTTTTCTTTCCTTTGGGGGTAGAAGAGGAATATCTTTTTTGAGGTGACATCTTTTTCGGTTGGTTCGTTGGTTCCGTGGCACACAGCAAAAAATATACTAACGTCGATGACTTGTCACACGGTCTTTTATCCTTTTTGGGGGACTATCGCTTCGTCATAAAGATGACGATGTGTTTTCCAAAATCGCCAAAGAATCCTCCTCTTTGGTGGTTCCTCTTTTTCTTTGGACGAGTGTGACATTTCTGGCCGTGACGTCTATGTTTGACTAAGCGTTTTTTTCGGATGACGAAACTGTCTTTTTCTTTTTCCTTTCTGGACAGAAGAACGACAATGAGGAGACATCTTTTGGTGCACAACATACACTGAAGTCCATGACTCGACATGCATCATTTTATCTTTTTGGTTTCTTTAGGAAGTTAGAGAACGCGTTCTCTAACTTTGATGCATGATTATCTACTAACTTATCGGGGGCCCCGAGTGGCCGAGTGGTCTAAAGCGCTGTCCGTTACGGATCACTGCCATCTCACCTCTGTCTGCGTTGGTTCGAGTCTAAGATTCGGCGAATGTGGATATGTGAGAAAGTGACTGTCTTTTTCGTTTTCCTTTTCCTTTTTGGACCGAAGAAGGAACACGATGGTAACGGTGTGCACTTCTT
>JAECUM010063962.1:0-32553 GCA_016617855.1 Megalonaias nervosa | reverse complement strand
TAGCAGCAGAGAGGGTGAATGACATACACGTAGTGACCAGATTGTGAAAAAATCTGGTCAATTAAAGAAGTTTTCATTATTAAGACAAAAATGTTTTTTTTCTTCAGGGAACCCTTAATTTTCAAAAATAAGGTCTCTACAAAGTTGTAGGGTTCACCCTCTCTGCTGCTCACCTTGAGCTTGGTTGGCAGGCTGATTCCTCTTCTGTTCCACACAGTATTGTGAAGTCTGCCGAAGGCTGCACTTGCACGAGCAATCCTGAGAGTGACCTCTTCATCGATGGAGACTGTGCGCGACAAGGTGCTGCCAAGGTAGATGAACTTGTCAGCAACAGCGAGCTTCTGTCCATCGATGGTAATGCTGGGTTCGGTGTAGGGCACTGAGAGTGCAGGCTGGTACATGATTTCGGTCTTCTTCATACTTATTGTGAGTCCGAAGTCTGTGCAGGCTTTGGAGAACCGATCCATACTTTCTTGCATGTCAGACTGAGTACCAGCATTCAAAGCGCAGTCGTCAGCAAAGAGGAAGTCGCAGATGGTGTCTTCCTGGACTTTGGTCTTAGCCTGCAGTCTTCTCAGGTTGAAGATGTTCCCATCAGTCCTGAACCGGATGTCGATGCCAATGTCACTCTCACGGAAAGCATCGGTCAGCATCGCTGTGAACATCATGCTGAACAGGGTCGGGGCAAGAACACAGCCCTGCTTGACACCGTTTGTCACTGGAAAGGGCAGGGAGAACTCTCCATCATCCTGTACTCTGGCGAGCATGCCATCGTGGAACAGTCTGACCATGGTGATGAACTTCTCAGGGCATCCGAACTTTGCCATGATCCTCCACAGACCTTCACGACTCACAGTGTCAAAAGCCTTTGTGAGGTCCACAAAAGTGGTGTAGAGGCTGACGTTCTGCTCTTGGCATTTCTCCTGGAGTTGCCTGGTTGCGAAGATCATGTCCACGGTGCCCCGATCCTGCCTGAAGCCGCACTGACTCTCTGGTAGCAGGCCTTGCTCCAAGTGGACGGTCAGTCGATTTAGCAGAATTCTGGCCAGTATCTTCCCTGCGATGGATAATAGGGAGATGCCACGGTGGTTGTCGCATGCTTGACGGTTCCCCTTCCTCTTGTAGAGGTGGACAATAGAGGCGTCTTTGAACTGTGGAATCTTCTCCTGGTTCCACACAGACTGGAAGAGGTCAGTAAGCTTCTGCGTCAGTCGGGGACTACCAGTTGCGTAGACTTCCGCTGGGATGGAGTCAGAACCCGGGGCTTTGCCACTGGATAGACTTTTAATTGCCTTCTCTTGGCGAATCCGAGAGGGAAGCGTTGGTTAGGACCTGGGGCAGGCGAGCGATGGCTTCAACGTTGATGGAGGAAGGACGGTTGAGGACATTGTCGAAGTGTTCTGTCCAGCGCTTGAGAATCTCTTCCTTATCAGTGATCAGAGTATTCCCATCTGCACTGAGGAGGGGGGAAGATACTGATTTAGTGGGACCGTAGATTGTCTTGAGCGCCTCGTAGAACCTCTTCATGTCATTGCGGTCTGCATACGACTGGATCTCGTCCGCCTTCTTGCTCAGCCATGTGTCCTGCATCTGTCGGAGCTCTCTCTGCACTGTTCCTCTGATATTGGCGAATGCAGCTTTCTTAGATGTGGAGTTCGGGTCATTTAGCGGCACTCTGTGTATGCGGTGTTTTTCGTCAAGCAGTTCTTGAATGCGATCATCGTTATCATCGAACCAGTCCTGGTGCTTGCGCGTGGTAGGGCCTACCACATCGGCGGTGGTGGAGTAGACAACATCCCGAAGGGACGCCCAGTCAGACTCTACATCATGCGAGCCTAGAGTGATGGCTTCCAGCTTGTTGTCTAGTTCGTCTGCAAGGGACTGCTTCACTGAATTGTTTTTCAGCTTGGAAACGTTCAGTCGCTTCAACGTCTTGCTTCCTAGGAGGCTGTATCCTGATGTTAAGTTTGGAGATGATCAGCCTATGGTCAGTCCAGCACTCGGCTCCACACATAGCCTTCGTCACTCTGACGGCCTGCATGTCTTTCTGTCGCACTATGACGTAGTCGAGCAGATGCCAGTGCTTGGAGCGTGGGTGCATCCATGACGTCTTGTTGCGAAGTGGTAGGCGGAAGACAGAGTTAGTGATGAGCAGTTCGTGCGCTGCACAAGTTTCCAGCAGTAGGTGGCCATTGCTGTTACAGCTGCCAATCCCATTTTTTCCCAGCACTCCTTCCCATGAGGTGTGATCTGCGCCAACCCGGGCGTTAAAGTCACCAAGGATGATGAGTTTATCTGTTCTGGGCACGGCAGCAATAGTGGATCTCAGTTCATCGTAGAACTTGTCCTTGATCTCATCAGGGTTTGTCAGTGTTGGGGCGTAGGCGCTGACTAGTGTGGCATATCGCTTTCTTGGGAGCGGCAGTCGAACGGTCATCAGACGATCGTTGATGCCTTTAGGTGGGCCGACTGTCTTGTTGACCAGGTTGGACTTGATGGCAAACCCAACTCCAGCCTCGCGACGTTCTTCCACGCTGCGTCCAATCCAAAAGAAGGTGTATCCTGCATTTACCTCTGACAGTTGACCTTCGTCGGCAAATCGGGTCTCGCTAAGTGCTGCGATCTGGACTTTGTACCTGTTCAGCTCTCTGGCAATCAAAGCAGCCCGTCTTTCAGGCCTTTCAGTTCCGGCACGATCCATGAGTGTGCGCTCGTTCCATGCGCCTAAGGTGAGAGTTGTCACCTTGATCTGTTTCTTTGTTTTCTTACCGCTGGAGTGGGATCCCTGCCAGCCGCGGTAAGCTGGCCAGGGTAAGATGAAGTAGACAATGTTTAGGACACCTTTTCTAGTCCCTTCCTCTTGCTGTGGAGGCGAGCAGTGTAGTCCTGAAGAAGGCTGCTCGGACGCTAAGGTGGCTGCCGAACTCCCATGCTACTTCGGTCACAGGAAGACGACCCTATGGCCTGAGCCGCCTGCGTGCAGGGTTGTTACTACGGCTGCCAGTGAATCCATACCTGCCGCTTCGCCACTTCCCCGTCGCCGCAGGACTTGCAGGATGATGGAATGGGATAATGATCTGGTGAAGTCATGACTTGCGCGTGAGAATTGGGTTTCAGTGAGGAGGAGTTGCGCACTCGTCGACCTCACTCTCTCGTCTCCGCATATCTGGGTCCAGTGGCAAGACAGAGTCGAGATGGCTGGAGATAGGGGGGATGCAGTGGATGGCCAGCAGTGTCTAATGGTGTCTCACTGTGCCCTAGTCGCGTTCCACGTCGCTTGCTGTAACCGCCTTTCTGCCCGTTGACCAGCTGGTGGTTCCTCCGCGCAGTCCGCCCAGTCCAGTCTTCACATGCTTAGGTAGACAAACCTAGATCACCGAGGGTTTAAGACCCGACGGCTACCCTCAACCTGGTTTAGCCGGCCAGTCGAAGCCGTTGCCCGTGGTGTGGCCGCTGCACATGCTACAGCTACTGGGAGCCACAGGTGAGAGTTGAGTGACAGGTGGGGACCAAAGGTGGACTAGCTACCCCATGGGAGTACGACTGCTAACCCGCCAGAGGTACTACCCCTCCCTGAACACCCCATACACCACTAGCTAAAAGTACCTAGTTCATGTCACACGAAGTATTTAAAACGAATAAGGTAATTTTTTTTTAGCTATATTTAATGATGCTGGCCTGAAAATTTACTGAGTTGTAGCACAGCAGTCTGAAGTTTTATCAATAAAGTACGATGAAATTTCTGACAACACGAAATCATCTGATCGGTACTATAAATTAACACAAGGAGTGCAAGCGTGACCCCAACCACCTGCTCGATTCCACTTTTGTCAAGCGTCGTTTATCGCTTCAGAATCGCAAGATGAATGAAACAGCTACATATATTCATTCAAAAGACAGTAACGTACCAACGCATAACTTTCGGACAATCATCGCATGAATCTAATCCGGTGAATTAACCTTTATTTTCACCATTACGGTCACAAAATTTGTCTACAGGACTCCATCAGGCGGAAGTGGCCTCTTTCACCAGATTCTACCCTGCAGTAAATAAGCATTAGGGTCCATTAGTCGTACAGATTACGGCGACGAGTCTGTTTTATCTGTTAATACTACCAGGTCCAGCTTCCGTCCCGGCTTTAGTAGTTCAAGTGGAATGCCATCATCAACCGTCATTTCTACTATCCTAGCTTTAACTAGATATTTCTGTTCAGGAAATTTATATAAAATTATCACATGATACAAGCTGAAATAAAAGGCAGTTAACATTTTATTTTGAGAAATTACTTTCAAAGTGTTATTCGTCCCGTGCAGAATTGGCTACTTCCGCTTGGTGGAGTAATGTAGAAAGACTTTGTAACCGTCATGATGAAAATAAAGGTTAATTCACTGGATTCGACTCATGCGATGGTCGTCCGAGAGTTATGCGTTGGTACGTTACAGTTTTTTGAATGGATATGTGTAGCTTTTTCAGTCTTCTTGTGATTCTGAAGTGATAAAAGACGTGTGACAAAAATCGAATCGAGCGGATGGTTGGGGTCAGGCTTGCACTCCTTGAGTTCATTTATAGTACGCCTACCGATAAGGTGATTTCGTATTGTCAGAGATTTCATCGTACTTTATTGATAAAACGTCAGACTCCTGTGGTTATAAACAGGAAAAATTTGTGATGCTTTGTGGAACGAACTGTAGTAAACACTGCATTAACGCATCCCCTTAAAGTACTCCCCCGTATAGTTCTACAAACCTTTTCTGTCTGATTATCAAATTATTACATGCCATTCTGTCTGATTGCACTGGTCTACAGTCAAAATGTTTCCGAAATAAATATAGTCAAGTTTTACTAATTCTGGGTCACTGAGAACGAAAATGATGCTTAAAATTGTTGATTAGCTCTAGTTTTAAAGACGTGATACTGGGTCAGTATATACGACTCTTTGACTTGGAAATGGCGGAGGATAAGTGAGTTATAAAGGGAAAGGATCTCCATTTAAACCAGAAATGACGAAATTACATCTTTGACTGGATATATGAATAAATCTATGACTGGGTTTGGACAGTACTTGCTTTTTAGGAAAAACAATGAATGATGCAATCTGAAGCTGGTATTGCGTCATGATGCAATCATCGCTAAGTTTACGTCACTTTGCTGAACAAATTGCCAAATATTAGCTCTAGAAATCATACAGTGTCGTGCTCTCTTATTTGTCAGTGTTTTGATTTTGCAACGGAACACATTTTTGTTTAGCCAAAGTGAGCAGAGATGCCTCGTACTTGTGTGAACAATGCAGATAACTTCTGCTATGTTTGTAGTGAAGTGACTTTTGCATCACAAAAGCGCAGTATAACCACTATGGTTAAGAAAACCTATCACCTTTATTTTGGCTGCAAAATTGGAGATCAGGACAAGAGGTGGGCCCCACACATGTGCTGCAACACTTGTGCAACAAATCTTCGCCAGTGGTTGAACAGGAAAAGAAAATATACGCCTTTTGCAGTGCCAGTGATTTGGAGAGAGCCAACAGATCATATCAACCAATGTTACTTCTGCATTGTGCCCCCAGTTGGGAAAGGTGTGTCAAAGAAGAAAAAGTGGACTGTGCATTATCAAAACATTCCATCAGCTATACACCCAGTACCCGACGGAGAGGGACTGCCGGTTCCTGATGCACTAGAATCATTCTCACTTGAGTCAGATGAGAAAGAAGAGGAGGATGAAACTTTTAGTCCTGAACCATCAATGTCACATGATCCATATTTTCTCCCATCCTCCTCCTCTGAACCACACCTAATAACACAAGGTGAACTGAATGACCTTGTCAGGGATTTAGAACTATCCAAGAGTAAGTCAGAGCTGTTGGGCTCCAGACTACAGCAGTGGAATCTCCTGGCAGGTAATGTTAGGGTTTCCATGTTCCGTGACCGTCAGAAGGATCTTGTCCCATTCTTCTTAATGGAAAGTGATCTTGTAGCTTGCAACAACATCGATGGTGTGATGGCAGCCCTCAACATTGTTCATGATGAAGATGAGTGGAGACTGTTCATTGATTCATGGAAGACGAGTCTTAAATCTGTTTTGCTACATAATGGCAATGTTTTACCATCAATTCCAGTTGGTCATGCAGTACATATGAAGGAAACCTATGAAAACATGAAACAACTTTTGAGGCGCATTAACTATGACAAACATCAGTGGCAGCTTTGCGGCGATTTGAAGGTTCTTGCTCTCTTGCTTGGTCTGCAGACGGGATACACAAAGTACTGCTGTTTACTCTGCGAATGGGATAGTCGTACGAGAGATTCTCACTATATCAAGAGAGACTGACCACTCCGACAGTCATTGGAGCTTGGAGGAAAAGTGTTGCGCAGCCACCACTTGTTGAATCAAGGAAGATTTTGATACCACCCTTGCACATCAAGCTGGGTCTGATGAAGAACTTTGTCAAGGCCATGGACAAAACACAAGCAACTTTCAAGTTCCTCCGCGGAAAATTTCCAAGATTAAGTGAATCTAAGATAAAGGAAGGTGTCTTTGTTGGTCCTCAGATTCGAGAACTTCTTCGAGCACCATTGTTTAATACTACTAGGTTGGCCTGTGTGACCTACCTTTCGATGCTACTCTATACCCTATCCAAGTGATTTCCTCTCCATTGTTTGCTGTAGGCACTGAAACAGCTAATGGCGTGTTCTCCTGTCGTATCTACACTATTGTGTTCTGTTTCTGGTTGTATGATTTTTCCTCGCCTGGGTCGTACATATATACTAGATCTTGGTTCCCTGTATTTATTTTTATTATTTGATGTTCGGGAGTTGGGTCGGCATTTTGTGATTGTTGTACGCTCCCCACTACCACACCAGAGAGGGCGTCGCTGACGAATATCACCAGTCCGCATCCTTTTTGTTTCCCTTGGGATCTATGTTTAAGATAGCAGTTTAATCTCAGGAGTGTGTTTTGAGTTTTCATTTAAGTTGGTCTCTTTGAGGCATACAACATCTAGTTTGTTTTGTTCATTTAAAAAAAAATTTTATGATGAGGTCTGTGATATTCTGGTTTAGTCCCCTACAGTTCATTTGCCAAATATTTATTATCTTTTTTGTCTCAATTTCTGGGTTTGTTATTTACTTCTATATGATATTTTATTTAGGATTTAGGTCGCTTTCGATCCTGAGGAATGTGCCACAAGTTTATTCCCACAAGGGGAGGATTTTAATTGTTCGAGTGGAGAGGAATTAGAGCCACTTTCCAGTCGCGTTTATGTATGCAGGGCTTACTACTTAACTGCCATATCGGGCAGCAGCATGACAGCCGTACACCGCCACAGTCAGTCTGATTAAAATCAGATCTCCGCTGTCCTACGTGAAGATCTGACGACGACCTCTTAAAGGTCATGTTCTGATGACCTTTTAATTAGCCAATGGAAATGCACCTTTCAAACATCTGAAAGTGAATCAAATCGTTCGGTACACATTCATGTTCTTCATCTACAGTGCTCTGTCTCCACACGCGAAGATATTAGACTTCATATGAGTGGTTGATACAGTTAACGATTATGGTAATGACATAATTTACCAGAGCATGACCCCTAAGTAGTGAAGGGGGACGATATAGCCTCAATGGAAAATACATTACAGATCCACCCACCCACCCCTCCTCGGACGATATAGCCTCAAAATTTATAGCCTCACGTAGACTTCTATGTGAAATTTAGGGGGTTGTACTATAGCCTCAAAACAGAAAATGAACAGGGTGGGACTGTTTAGCCTCAAGGGAAAATAGAACAGGGGTGACGTCACGGTACTAGACACTGGCAACAATGTTGCAAGTGGCTGACCTGAATACACGCGGCTACCCTGGTAGGGACAAATACAATAGAGACAGAGACACAGAAACATGATTAGAGACAGAGAAATATACAACACAACCACAGATTGATGAACATCAATCTATCACACCTAAATTATACAATCTACTAAAAAAATTTTAGGCACGAAAGAATAAATCTTTTCGAGGCATATGAAGTGGCCCTGAAAAGGGCCTTTGGGTTCTTCTTCTTCTATTTTCTCCAGTTCTTCCACCACTTTCTCACTTTCCCAATGATTCTTTTCTTCTTCTTCTTCTTCTTTTCCTCTTCTGCTATCCAGTCAGGATGTCCCATTGTTCAAAATTTTTCCTGTATCTTTATCCAATTGTTATTCAGTCTGTCAAACTCCTCTTTCTTCTTTTTGTTTTCTTTTTCCTTTCTCTCTTTTGCCCATGTATCTTTAATCTTCTTCACTTCTTCTTCCAATACCTTTTTCATCATTTCTTCCGCTTTCTTTAACTGGTCTAAGACCCACTTGACAAAAGACCACTCTGTCAAATTGAATATATCTTCCAAAAAGCACCTCACTCTGATGACAACATCAAGGGCATGCTTCAAGGTGCCTACTCTTACATATTTAGGTTGGATGAAACCTCTTAACTTCTCAACTTGCTCCTCTATCATGCATAACACTTAATCCCTGGCTACTTTCAGGCTGGTCACATAGCCTAGGCTACCTGGAAACCTCTATTCCTGCTGAAGCCTTTCCACCACATAGGCTCCATCTACCATCCAGTACCAACTGTGTTTCAATTCGTTAAACACATTCATTATGATAGCTGTTGACTAGTCAACGCTGCGTAGCCAGACTGACGACCGCTCCGCGTTATATATTTGAAGCACGGACGTAAACGAAAACATCCCTTACACTCACTTCACATATTATCTACTATCCACACAAACAAATGCGAATGCACACAAACACACCATATATACTATCCACACAGACTGGAAGAGACGAATAAAACCCACCCCATATCTACTATCCACACAAACGAAAGCGAACGCAAAACACACACACACACACACACACACACACACACACACACACACATACACACCCACCAGTAAAGGAGTGAGTGTTTATAGTTACACTGCTCTACATTCACACAAATTGGCAACTTGAATAGTGTCTCTTTTCTAGAGATCTGGTTAGCCCTGAGAAGGACTGTTTTTCCTTCGAATTCCAATTGCACCTGGTTAATTCTGGCACCTCCCAGGTCGGGTATCACACACGCATCTCCTACTCCAATCTTGCTCCAAATTCAGTGTTGTTCTTGGGAGTGCAGATGGGGATTGAGTTGCTTTCACTATCCCAATCTTCCATCTTTGGGATAGTGAAGGCTTCCCTCCTTCTCCTATACCACACCCGTGGATGATGAAGTTGTGGTGCTAGTAGTGGCTGTGGTACTAGTAGAGGTAGTGGTGCTGGTTGTCGTGCTGGTACTGGCTGTGGAGGAGTCCTCACCTCAGGCTTGACCTCACACACAGGTCTCAGTATGAGGTGAGGCAGGATCCCTAGCTTCTTTTCCTTCTCCTCTTCTTTCTTTTTCTCCTCTTCCTCCTCCTCTATCCTAGCTTCTTCGGCTATAGCCTCCATAGCCAGCTCATCTAAAATGCGCCTGGCATATTCCAGATGCATTTGGAGTTCCAGTAACTTTGCATTTATGTTACTCATCTTCGAAGTTAACAGGTCAACGATGGGTAGCCAAACTGAACTGAACTGAAAGAATTATAGTCGCATATGAAAACTAAGTTCTTTCGCTACTTGTTAATTCCCGATGTCGGGATATTTAATTGGTCGGGGTTGTAGGAATGGTGCCACTACAACCCCTCTTTCATGCGTGAAGTCGCGCTTTTCACTTGACTGGCCGAGGTAAAGGAGGAAAGGAGCCCCGGAAAAGGCCGCAAACGCCACAGCAACGGTCGTCGTCCACGCCCTAAAACGCCAGTCCGCACTTATTTGTCAAATTGCGTCCAGTTAGATTAGTGGACATTCCATATTACCAATATTGTGTAAGCCACCTGTGCAATTAATCAAATAAAATGAGTTATTAAAAATTTTCATCATTAATTAATTGTAATTCATAGTTGGAATTTAGTGTACAAAGTGTACATAAAACTTTTCTAAATAAAAAATTACCAATCAGTTAAGTAAAGTGACTCTGTTTTTTAGTACCACGCAAAGTTAATAACAGGCAAAATTTTGATGGAGGAACCAAAGGGTCAAATTCGATTTACAAAACAGAGATATTATCAAAAAGGTTTTCAAGCCAAAATGAAAACCTCATGTTATCAGGCAAAATTGGAAACCGTGTTTATCTTTTCTGTCTCCCGGCTTCCATGGTATGCAGGCTCGCTCGGAATGCAGTCTATCCCGGTATACGACGGATTTCCAACTCCGTACCAGATTTGTTTTGGTGGCTGCTCCACTGGTCTTATGGCTCCCTTTAGTTGTAAGAGTCCAGCCTAGCTAAGTAGCCTTCCATAAACTTTCTATGCACTCCGTTTGGATGCTCTATCGTTTCGTCGGAACTGTCTGTATGGTGTTCTGTGGGTTATTGTCCACTTAATCCTTTTCTGTATCAGCAGCTGTATCAGTGTAGAAAAGCTCAGCTTAGCAGAGCAGGGATCTACTTCTATGGCCATTTTGTTTTCTTTGTGTTGTTCTATCGTCCTTTGTTTGTAGTCCCTTGCTCCCGCCGTTTCCCGCTGGCGCCCCTTTCACCGCGCTCCTGTTACATTGATCCTTCCTGCTCTGTGTCTGACTAACCGTAGCCAGACTGAAGATCGCTCCGCTTTATATCCCTGGAGCACGGACGTGAAGGAAAACATACCCTGACACCAAAACTTACAATACCCATATTACCATCCCATAGAACGTGCCGAACTAAATGAAACACTCACGTTGAGTTTTTTACTTATAAACACAGATACACACTATAGCAAATGACAGAGAAACGAAGTGTGGATTTTTACTGACAAAAGAAACGATGTGATTATAGACACACTTCTATTTTTTAACATAAAAAGCACACAATTTTGGGGGGCAATTGAATTAGTATCTCTTTTCGAGAGTATTGGGGTAGCCCTGAAAAGGGGAGTGATGGCAATATTTTACTAAGATTGCGTCCCCGTCTGGCGGCAGGCTTTCCTACAGGATACGGTCTGTTTCTGCGGAAAGAGAAGGAGAACTCCTTGGTGTCTACTCTACAGTTAACAAAACCTCTGTCTGGTTCCTGCTACTGTTGTTGTTGCTGTTCTCTTTGCTGCTTCTGAAGTCTGTACTTCTCTGTCCACTCTTCTTGCTCTTTCTTGATTTCTTATCTGAAGCGTTCTCCTATCAGGTCTTCGATCACTTTTAATATCCTGACATTCTCTATCTCTTCAGACTTTGGCATCAGGTTTTGCCCGACACGATGTAAATTCACGTAAGATTCGTTCAGCTTGGCTAGTCTGGAAGGCATGTTCATAGTTGACGAGTCTACAGTGGATGGCCAGACTGGAGATTGCCTCGCTTCATATGGCTCAAACGCGGACGCGATAGAAAACATCATTACTAGATTTCTGTTGGGTCGGAACGCTATGATAGCTAATGTCATGGTGAGGAATAGAGAGAAGTCAAAGAGCATATATTGACAGTGTTTTTTTGGAAAACAAACGACAGACACATTTTTTTAAAAAACACAACATTTTTTTATTCAAACAACTAACCACTAACATTTAACAATAACATCAAACAAACAATTTTTGACAAGGTTGACAACGTTGTGAAATCATGTCAGATTTCCACTGATGGAAGTCATGAGGCCATTGATGTACACTACGTTTCCTAGCTAAAGACAAAAGATAGCCATAACGGTCACAAAACCATCTATCTACTTTCTCATCGTTTCTAGAAGAGTTACGATCAAAATAAGTCACTAAATGTTCTAAAGGATATCCAAGACTGCGATGATGAACAAAATACACACAATATTGTCCACACACTATGGAATCTGTGTCTTGCAATTTCACATTATTGATTCGTGTCGTAAGGGCATTTCTTCTCATAAAGTCAACGATGTCGTCTTCCAAAGGGGTAATCCATACGAATCAAAATACTCCACACAATCCTCTTTAGGGAAATAGACGGTTACCCAGTTGGTTCCTGGGAGATGATTGTCGTCCGTGTTGATGACATAAGCTTGATGGTCTTGAGGTTTGCGACGAGGTAGTTCATCTTTAGCGCACACGACAGGATTCCAAGAAGTTCCACACGTAGTTGACCGGATTTTATAGGGTGGAAATATCCCTCGACGCTGCCTCGGTCTGGAGTGGAATCAAAGGCCCACAAAGTGTAACCTCCTACATAATCTTCGTACGAAATGCCGTGACTGGTGCTAGATCCATGCTGTCCGGTAGCTTGGTACAGGGACAAGTACGATCTCAAGTAATTCTTCTGGGTAAAGTTAGGTTCAAAAGGCCTGGTACACAAAGTCTTACCATCGCGACTGACTTCGATCTTGGACACTCTGTATTGCTTAAACTGGAAAGGATTTTGATCGTGGGCTCCGTTGAGGGCTGCATTGCTGCCGATACCAACGATTAAACGTTTGGGTAACTGTGCTTGGAACAGATGATTTTCGATCTTGGATCGGAGTCCATCAGCAATGGTGAACGTTTTCACTTCTACACGTCGTATCGGATACTTGGCGGTTGTTCTGCTCAACGTGTGACTGATGTCGTTTCCCGCATTTGTTAACACATCTACGCGGCGCACGTAAAGTCTGGCTTCTTGGATGATGGTTTTGTACTCGTTGGCATGAGCCATCAAATGGAAAGCGACACTGCTGCGATTTAGTCTCAGGCGGATATCCACTCCGTTGAGCAAATATTTGTCTTGCAACCACATGTCCAAATGCAAACGATCCATCAGTTCCAAACTACCACCTTACAGGATTTTCTTTCGACGGTCATTAAAGCCCACATTGTGAGGATCGTCATCCGCTATCAGGGCTGTGTTGTTAAACTTGTCCTCACCTGCTATGTCAGGTTTCCATACCACGCAAGCATCCAGATGAGTGTTCTTGGCCTCTTTTCCTTACGTCAAGAGATTTTCCAGGTACGCTTGGTAAGGGTGAGTATCCATGCTACTGCTGACCAGTTTGTTATTCAAGTACAAATCCACTTCGCTGAACAGGGAATGCATGAAATTGTTGACGGGAGCTACTCTGGCATCGGCTCCCGGATTGGTGTTGTCCGTTTTGATCACCTTGACTTTCAGGTACAAGTAACTGCTATTCAGATCGATGTAATCTTCGGGCTGTCCTTTGATTTCAAACTCGATGGGAGCTGAATCCGTCAAAGAGAAGACGAGATGAAATTCGACCCATTGGGATTCTTGCATCGTCATCATGGCGGGTGGCATGGGAAACATATCCAGTTCCGACTTGGAACAGGTGCAAGACTCTCAGTGCATCATTTTCTTTCTTTCTTTCTCTCTGTTTGTGGTTTAATAATCAAAAACGTCTAAGTCTCGGACGGTTTTTCTTTTCTTAGTCTTTCTAGCTCTGGGTGTGTGAATTCCTCTGAAGGGGTGTTTTCGTCGTCTTTTTCTGCTTTGTCCTTGCTGTGGCGTCAGGGAAGTAGGAATGCCTCACTCGGCAGCGTCCGGGGCATTTATAGGAGTTTCTCGTCGGCCCAAAATGTTTTTGCCCGTTTGAAGCAAGACATTTTTGCCTGCTCTCAAGAAAGCTTCTTTGGGATTTTGTTTGTCAATGATGACATTTTGGAGAAATTCTTTACCTTGTGTCAAAGCGGCATCTTTCAACGAGTGCATTCCCCGTGTCACCATTGATCTTAAAACGAGAGCAACTGATCGAAAGGCCGATTTCAGCATATCTCCTAAACCATGTCATCGCTGTCGAGCGACTCCTTGGTACACAGGATACATGACTGATAAGGGGTTAGAGTAATCGTTTTCGAAAATGGAGTTTCACTGTGACTTTCCCTTTGGTGAATGGAATATTTTGTCTCAGATCTTTTTTTATAGTAATGCTGACAGTGTCAAAATACGACTTACTGACGGATAAATAGTGAGGATGTACAAATTCGCGGTGAACGTGATAGGTGTTTACACTTTCCTCGTCAGCATTCGTGGCAGAATCCACTTTGAAAGGAATGACACACAGTAACGGTACAGAGGTGAGTCCCACCACGTTTTACTCCACCACATCGGAGTACACAAAGATCAAATTCAGTCCTTGGTTCATTTCTACAGGGAATCAAAAATATTTTGCAAAATCCAAGTTACCGGTAACGGCTGATATTTCGTTTTTAATCTTGATCAACTTGAGATTTCCACCCAAAATATCATACAATTCAGGACAAAATGTAATGGCCAATACTTTGTCCTCTGAAAATTTGATTAGTAGGCGACGAGCCATTTTGTGGTACTCGAGGGTGACACTTTGTCTGGTCTTCTCCAAGGCTTTGCCAAGCACGGTATTCAGTTTGGTAGCAGTTGAATGCACCAAATGTTGACCACTAAAATAAAAGCCTGCAGGAATGGTGAACAGATAGGTGAACCGTTTAGTTTTGGGGTCTTGTGTTTTCATAGAGTCACTTGCAGTGGTGCGTTCATGCAAGTGTTGTTGCACTTGCTCGTCATGAATTTCCACCTTAAAAGTGTTTTCATTTGGAACGATATTTAGGATTTGTGTAGGGTGAATCATTTCCACTAAAGCCACCTCCCAATGAGCTTCGTGATCCAACTGGATGGCCTGAGGTAATTTGGCCGTGTAACAGCATGACGTGTTTTTGGGAACACCTGCATGGAACTGTCACTGGGTAACGTTAAGTAAAACTGGTTATTCATAATTCCAGGGTTCTAGTGTCCGAGGGGTCGCTGGAGGTCAGAGGAGTGTCTAAAAGAGGATTGTTGTGGTGACTGTTGGGAGGGTGACTGACGTTGGACACAAGACTCCCGTTGTTCCCGTTAGAGGAATATTTCAGGGACGGGTTGGGGAGAAGGTAACCGATGCAACTGCTGAGTAAAATGGTCCACAATTGTTTGTCTCCTTGTTGCAAACTCAAATTGGCAATGGCAGCACCGATGACACAATACACCACAAAGATTTAGCAGAAAAAGACGATTTGCGTTTTAGGCACACGTTCTCCACACCACACCCACAAGAGTTGCTTTTGTAGATCTTGCAGAGAAGAACTGGGGGAAGGTGTGGTTACTGCAGTATCTGAGGCTGTGTTGAAGGGCATGATGGTCACTTCTTTATATATATATGATTTGCGAAGCGTCGATCCAAGAGTCAATACTGGGAGGATATCCTTTCCAACGTACTTTGACTTCTTTGACACGTCGTTTTACCACTTTTCGGGTTCTTCGATCAAGAATGCTTTCGATCTCGTACACGTCGTCTTCTTTTTTGGTCACACGTTGTAACTCGGGTAAGTAAAACGTTCCTTTTAACACTTCCCCGTTCATGCTTTCCAATTTATAGACGGGAGGATAACGGTCACGCACTCGTTCAGAGACAAGAAACAATTCGGTAGTCCAGTTGGGTAAGTAACCTTTGTCGAAAGTGCGTTTGGTTTGCCAATGCGCACCCAATCTCCTGCTGCCAACACTCCACCTTTCTTGGGGACAGTTACCGTCGGGGACGTACCAGACAGGCGCTCGAAGACAGTGACTTCGTTGTCGGGAGTCACTTCTTGGGGGGATGTCCAATGCTGAGATGGTAAGATTGGTTGTACGATTGGACGAGGTGTGGCAAGACGTCGATGTACTTGAGAGTGTGTTGGTGCGTAAAATATTTCCACATGCGTTCTTTCAAGGTGTGTTGAAAACATTCCACGATGCTGGCTTTGGTTTCGGGATTCTCGGTGGTGAAAAAATGAATGTCACGTTTCTTGAATTCTTTCTGGAAAACTTGGTTCAGAAATTCGGTGCCTTTGTCGGTTTGCCATCGAAGAGGGTGACGCCTGCTTTGTTTCAACACCAGTTTGAGGGCTCGCACTAACTCACTGCTCGATTTGGAAGTCAATGGCACGACCCAGGAAAATTTTGAAAAAGACGTCGATGACACAAAACAAATATTTGTAGCAGCGATTGTAGGTGGCCAAATGAGAGACATCGGCTAGATCAGCTTGCCGTTGATGATCGATACCCTCCATTCGGGTGCGACTTCTGAAAAATTTTCGTCGAATGGTTTGTGTAAGGTGTACGTGGCTTGTTCTTGTAACCATCGTTGCACTTGCGATAAACGGATAATTTTCAGTCGGGTTTTGTCAGCACGATACAATTTCTGAACTCCTCCGTAACCTGTAGAATAGGATGGATCGTAGTAAATGCTGGCTAACACTTTCTCCATTTTTTAATAAGTTATCCATTCTTCACTGATGCAACTCTGGATGGGATGTGGGGGTTGTTTGGAAACTGCTTTACGTGTCCGATGTGCCACGGGAGTAGTAGTCTAGGGTAGTGGTGGTGGTGGTGGTGGTGGCGGCGGTAATGGGATGGCTTTGGTCTTCTTTTCTTTTTTCACTTCTGGTTTCCCTTCATTCTTTTTGAGGAGTGGACATCATCTTTTTAACCCAAGCTTTAAGTTCTTCTGTTTGGGGTGTAGGGGAAGCGGTCAACAAGGACGCTGCAGTCTTACTAGGGATGGGAGCTGCTGACGGTGTTTGAAAGACTTCTCGTGCCTCATCTTCCTCAGACATCCGTGGGAGTCCATCTGTCTTGACCACTGGGGTGGGTGGTAGACTTTCCATGAGAGTCTTAAAATCTTTCAGAGTTGGTAGATCTGTTTCGTCTAAAGCTTTCTGGTGAAAGAGTTGCAGTCGCTGCAACAATTGACCGTACCGTTCCGATTTTTCCGTTTCTGACAAATCGCTGCGATCCATCAATGATTTCAATTCGTGTTGTAACTGGGACATCTGGGTCAAATGAGGATTGGGAGGTAAATGTGGGGCCCGTTGTTCTTGCCAACGATGTTATTCCATCCATCATTTATAAGGTACTAAAGCTAGTTTTCGTCCTTCCATCGGATTTCAGTGATCACGTCTAAGATCTGTTCATTCCAGAGGCCTCCTTTTATTTTCTTGGACCCTTTTTATCTTCATCCAGGATTCTTCCCATCGTTCCCAACATGGGTTCTCCTATTGTTCCCAGCAAGGGTCCTAACAGGGGTAAAATACCTCCGCGTTGCACCAACATCTTTTTCTTTCGACGAATGGGAATTTTCTTTTGGACCGTTTGGGGAAGAACGCGTCGATGTTTGGCTAAACATTCTTTCTGATGTTTAGACAAAGGTATCGCGCCTTTCAAGACATTCAGACAACATTCACTCACCGTATCGATGACAGCTTTGGAGGCGGTTTGAATGAGTTTTTTTCGCATGGGTTTAGGAGCTTTGGACAGGACGGACAACATGTCCCAATGTTTGGCTAAACGAGGAGGCAGTCCTTTCCTTTTCTTTCCTTTATATGTAAAAGAAGGATGTCTTTTGGGGGATGACATCTTTGTTTGTTGGTTGTCTGGTTCCGGGGCACACACCAAAAATACACTAACGTCGATGACTTGGCATACGGCCTTTTATCAGCACCACTGGGTTGTGTGTTAGCCAGCTGCTTCGGTATGACGGATTTTATGTTAACCTTCTGTTTCCCAGCTGGTTGCTAACCATATCACTGGCCTGTGTGTTTACCAGTTGGTTCCGTACCGCTGGTTTTTATGATTACCAGATGATTCCGTATCACTGGATTGTGTGTTTACCATTTGGTTCCGTACCGCTCTTTTTATGATTACCAGTTGATTCCGTATCACTGGATTGTGTGTTTACAGTTGTTTCCGTACCACTGGATTTTATGATTACCAGTTGATACCGTTTCACTGGCATGTGTGTTTACCAGTTGGTTCCGCACCGCTGGATTTTATGATTATCAGTTGATTCCGTATTACTGGTATGTGTGTTTACCAGTTGGTTCCGTACATTTTACGTTTGCATTGAGTTTCATGCTTGGCGTACTTGGGTTCCGCACCTCACCACCTGGCACTTGATTAGTCATTTATGCTTTCTGCTTCCATCACTTCGCTCCATGTCAATGGGCTATGTGTTGCCCAAATCGTTTAGGCCCGCTGACCTGTTGTAATTGTCAGTTGGTACTGGCTTTATGCTGAATCCGCACCTCAAAACAACGACCCATAATTTTCATAATAGTCAAATTATGTTTCTATTTTCATTTTTCTTCCTTACCATTACCGAGCTCATGCCTCATCTCACTACAGTGACCAGTGATGTTCATAATATTATAATAAGTGTTATGCATTTGCAACGATTGCTACGCAGTAATACACTGACATTGATGTAATTATTAACTTTTTATGGCATACCTTTCAGAAAATGCCCCCTACAAAGAACGCTGCGGCGGCGTCTCAAATGGCAGTGAAGAGAGCTGGACCATCAAGGTCCAAAATCCAAGAGGCGGTGAAGAGGCCCAGAAAGAAGACACCATTGTCAACACCAACTGCCGCCAACCTTCAACCTGGAACATCCAGCGAAGGGGCTTGGATGGACCCCCATCTTCTTAATATTATAACCCAAGAGGTCTCCGACAGGCTTACCACCCAAGTGACACAGGAGATCCATAACAAATTTGATCAGCTGGTAGCTATGCTCAGTCCGTCCAGGGAAAATTGTCCACAAACCGGGTTTCAACTTGGACCCTCCGTAGCAACAGACAACACACCAGCAACATCCATGGTCTCCCCCGCCATTGTGGAAACCACGGCTTCAGTTACAGGTACAGTTGTGGATACAGGTTTCGAGTTTCCACGCCATGGCTCCCTTTGCGGACTCACACCTTCATCGCATTCCACTTCAACCTTACCCAGCTAGAGAATACGCTTGACCATTGGCTTAAAAACATTCTACACCCAGCTACACAAACCTCATATAAATGGTCGTGGACGCTACATAAAGAGTTCACATAGGACACCTTGACTGAGTTGTCTCGCCCAGTTTCAATAACCAATTTGGCCCTTTTCATAGCGCACTTAATAAGAAATATGCGGCATGTCCGATATCTATTTTTGTTTCTGCAGTTGGATATGTGCACAAACTTAACGGCTTCACAGACCCTTCTTACCCATTCCTTGTTCAAAGATTCATTCAAACCATTCACAAAAGTAAATCTCATGATGTTCCTTTGACAATTGACATAGTTACACTGGATAGACTTACAGTTTCTATGATGCATGCCATCTCAGACCATTTCAGGCGTACCATGTATTCGGCCATGTTTACATTGGCTTTCCATGCCTTTCTCAGAATAGGAGAGATTACAGTGCAAACAAATGAACATCAGCATGACAATTTGATACAATTATCTCAAGTCACTTTTTCCACAAGCGTCTTACAATCACTTTTCGACATTTCAAACACGTATTGGGACAACCATATATATTACATGTTGCTGCTCAACAAAGTCCTGCGACATATCCGATAGCTCATTTTCAAGCATACCTAACCCTCAGGGGTAGTACTCTAGGACCGCTTTTTATGAACCAAAATGGGCAACCAGTTTCCAGAGTAGAATTTAGTACAGAACTTAGACGAGTACTTTGCTTTTATAGATTTAACTCGAACCATTTTAAGTCTCATAGTTTCAGAATTGGGCCCGCCACTGAGGCGGCCAGACAAGGTTTCAATGACAACCAAATAAGAGAATTAGGCGGGTTTCACAGACCTAACTCCTGGGCATCGACCGTGCTTTGCTGGGATATCATTCACTCGACCCGGACTAATCTGTGTCTACCTGCCTATTCGACCTCCAGGAGCATATGAGGGTACTCTAACAGCTCCGGAAGACCAACAGCGCATTCAGGAAGTGAACGCATACGTTTTAAAGTTTCTTCCCCATCCTCCACACATGCAGGATATATCCTAACTACCGGGGAGTATGAGGGTGCTCTACTGCCCCAGCACTACAGAATTCATCGGTTTAATTTTGATCAACAGTGATATTTTCTTTTCTTTGATGCTGGTCATTTTTGTTCTTTGCCCCTCCCGCCTTTTTGTGGCTGCCAGAAATGCAGCAAGCTCTATTTGCTGTATTTCTGTTTATGGCGGTTGCAGCCTCAAAAAATTTCTGTATTATACGCTATGCCTCATTGTTCAATTTCTTAGCACGTTTATTCTATAGACTTTGTCCAAATAGTTATATGCTGTAAATACACAGCAAATGTTTGGTTGACTAATATTATTTATGTTCAATACAGAGTCACGAATGTGGCCAGTATCAAACACAACGTTTGTCTTTGTTTTCATTATGTACCCATATACTCTGACTTTGTAAAATTTGCACGACTGACCTAGGAAATTCTGTCTTTTCACTCTATCGATGTCGGAAAGAGTAGGCTGGTGTATGCACATTTAATTTTACAATCTCGTCCAACAAGTTAATAATATAGAACCCTGTGTTTTCGTTCACTTTCTTTCTGACAACGACTTGCACACCTCTTCTACATGTCTAAGAACACATCACATAAAACGATTTACGCTCGCGTAAAGGACATTTATGGGAGGTGTGATTGGGTCTACATTTTCCGCCAGTTTTGTCGGGTAACGCGCTGTCAAGGGCCAATATATTTAAAGTTTTTAATCACGTGTTCTGCCCAGCCAATCGTAATGTTTTCGCACTAGCTGCGCGCGGAGGGATTCTCTCTGCAAAGGACTTTGGCGTGAGTTGAGCCAATTTCCTTCTGGAGTGCGGACGTGTTTTCTTTTTCTGTAGAAATTTTTCCTACCTCTACCCCATCATACCTTCCTGTATATAATGTTATATGCTATCTTGTTGTTATCAATATGTTTGTTTTTTGTGTTTGTTTTCTCCATTTGTTCGGTTTTTAGGCGGTTGCATCCGCAGAAATCTCTTACAATGTTATTCAGCTCTACAGTCTCGTTCTTCTATACGCACCTTTACTTGATATATTTTGTTCTAACAGTTATATTGCTGTAAATACATAGTTTAGGTTGAGTCTGCTCAGTATATAACATTCGTGTTTACGGCGGTTGCAGCGCTAGGCGCTCGGCATTAAGAGGTTAGTGTTAGGACTGGTCGGCCTGGAGTCAGGATAATGTGACTGGGTGGGACATGATGCTACATGTTTGCGGCATGATGCCCCAGTGCTAAACATCACTATAAACTGCCACACTGCAGACATCGTTGCGATATGACTGAAAACTTGTTAAAGCTACCTTAAAAATCGAGATCACACACACACACACACACACACCTTGTTCTGAATAAATAATATTTCATAAGAAATTGTATGTCATATTCTGAGAAATCGTGATACACCACTGTCACATGTCGGTGGCAGTCCCCGTAACACTGAATATTCTTCACGCTGTAAGAGTCGTCAGTAGTGTCTAAAATCATTCTTTTTCTAGTTTATACTCACCAAGGTAGGATATTTTTGTCATGATTATACAAATTTGATCTGGCTTAGTTTTCACACCTAACACAGAGAGAGAGAGAGAGAGAGAGAGAGAGAGAGAGAGCTTGAGCTTGAGCTTCTAACTCTAATAAAATATATTTATTTAGCTTTCAAACTGTTAAGAAGTTGGAAGAGTAAAATCAGATCGTCCTTCTCATGAAAGATTTACAGCGATTCATTCGAAAGTTCGTAAGACTCCTATAAATGTAAGTGGCCATGAAGAGGGACCGTTGATGTCTTTGTTTTTCCTTTGTCTTCTTTTATGGGAGAAATATTAAAAAATTATGGGCTTGACGTAATAAGTTTTAACTGCCTTAATCCGTTTCCACTGCTTTGAAAGTAGTAACTGTACTGCTGCTGTTGGCATCCTAGTGCCGTTGAGACCAGATGTAATCATAGAAGGCTGTTTAGAAATCTTGTCACATGAAGTTCTTTTTCTCTTGGGTTTATAAAAAGAATACCAAAAGTCAGATACATTTCTCTTAGGTGCTTTAGCTCCGCCAATATGTCTCATAATAAACTCACCGTTTTGTTTTCACCTCCGTCCTATGGGGGGCCCCGAGTGGCCGAGTGGTCTAAAGCGCTGATCGTTACGGATCACTGCCATCTCACCTCTGTCTGCGTGAGTTCGAGTCCAGGCTCGGCTAACGTGGGTATGTGAGAAAGCCTGCCAGTAGCTTCTCGTGGGTCGGTGGTTCTTCCCGGGGTTTTCCAGGGTTCTTCCTCCACCATTAATACTGGCCGCCATGTATAGCCTATCTTGTGCTGAAAAATGGCGTTAAACCCTATAACAACAACAACAACCTCCGTCCTATGCCGTTCCTAATTCAAAGTCTTCGTCTTCTCTTCTTCTTCTTATCACTTTCTTCCCCCCCCCCCCGCCTTGCTGTTGTTGAGAAAATTCCTTTTCTTCTTCTTTCTGACGTTGCAAAAAATTCTCCAACTCTTCCTTCTGTTTCTTTCTGAAATCATCCACCACTGGTAGTGATGGGGAAGGAGTATAAAGGTAATACAATTGTCGCAGGCAAACATTCTTGCGGAGACGATAGGAATCAGCCAAAGCTAAATGGAAGTCATCGTCTTCTTGAAGAAGAATATTATGCACAGCCTCAGTAAAAATGTTGGTATAAAGCAATTTGATTTATCAGTACTGTTGGTATATCAAATTGTGATCCGCCCATGGCCCATTAATACGCATATATAAATATTGTTCAACAGTAGGCTATAGCTTCTATACTTGCTGGATCGGTGATGAATTTCCAAATTAATCATTGGCGACTTAACATAACAAAGAGAAAAATATTAATAATCTTCGTTTTCTAAATGATTTAAACCTGATTCACATTTTCATCGAAATCATTTCTGAGATCTCTCTCTCTCTCTCTCTCTCTCTCTCTCTCTCTCTCTCTCTCTCTCTCTCGTGTTGCTTAAGGGACAATGTACTCGGAAAAGCGTGGAGTGAGAGACAACGAGAATTTGGACTTGATAAAGCCCTTTAAACTGAAGTTACACCAAGTAACCGAAAAGGACCTGAGTCGTCGTAACGGTATGTGTACACTTTCCATGGGATTTATCTACAGCGTTAACAATACAAATGATACAGAGTTGCAATGGCCTGTTGCGACTGTGCGGAGGGAGACACATATTTGTAATCTATTGAATTACAAATATGCTATTGTTTGCTATTTTCTCTCCCGTTTTTTAAGAACCTATAATAAGGTTCTAAAAACAGATTGTTCTTAAATATTAAAATATTCTTCTACCCCCCCCATTTCAGCATATCAGTTTTACCACCGTCTGTCTGTCTTTCTGTCTCTGTCTCTGTCTCTCTTTCTCTGGACTATCGGAGCAAGATAGGGGCGAATATCAGTGAAAAACGATCGTAGTGGATTTTCGCCTGTTATGCGATGATGTATTTTGACCGATGAATGATAGTAAATTTTACAGACAAACGGACCAACGGAATAAGGAAAGAAATGGAGGATAAAAACAATGTTATGGTCGGTAGCAATGTTAACTGAAGCATAATAAAGACTGAGATTAAATGTAATACGTTCGAATGTTTAAATTACCTCTTGTTGGTTCTTCATTTCACTTAGTTTTTATTTCCCACTCTTACAATATGCTTGCCGGTACCTGAATGGCTGCGAGTTCAGTGCTCAAGACGCTAACCATGATGTGTTCAACTTTCTTCATTTAAACCGCCTTTCATGCTTAAATCATGTTTGTGTCTTATATTTATTTAATCAATGTGAATGAAAATAGAAGCTAAAAAGGAAAGAAGTAAAGTATCAATTTTCAAAGAGGATTGTGTATAGCCGCAAAAGGTACAGAACTACATTTTGTAGCGGGCACACTGGGCAGGCAGGACCCCTTTTATATTCGAATATCTGTAGAGTACGAATTAAAAGCCTCTGACATGAATGATAATGCTAACACACACACACACACACACACACACAGACACACACACACACACACACACACACACACAGGCTGAATTTTGTATCGCGGGTTTTTATTGGTTGAACATATCGGTCTGATTCAATCCAGTCCTCTCATCGACCATCATTTCCATCATGTTTTTCAACCCAGACTATCTAGTTTATGTGAAGGCATCATGGGCAATCACCAAGATTACAGACACGGTCATCTGGAAGAAAAAGTACATGTGAAAAGACACGGGTGTTTGAGGCTATTGTGAGGAGAAGTTTATGAAGAAGAAAAGGAAAGCGATACCGCTTATGATAACCCGATGGGTTTTAAAAAAAAAATGGCTCTATTCAGGGCCATTCAGATCTTTAGAGTGATCCTAATCGTTTCCCAAGTTTCTGGTTTATCTTTGTGTATGTATATGTTTATTTATATGTTGTTTACAACAAAAAGTTAAAACCTTTTACCTCTTCTCTCTTCTGTGTGATAGTAGAATATTTTGTATGCATGTGAGGGTATAGTAGTGTGTCTATCAACACTTCGTACCCTTGTGTGTGTTTGCATTTTATTCCTCTTCTTGTCCTGCCCAGTGTTGTATGTATGTATGTATGTATGTATGTATGTATGTATTCAGAGCGTTTGTCTACAAACATTTGTACTTTCTTCATTAGATAGTAGGGTGTGTGTTTTGATAATAATCAAAAAAAAAAAAAAAGGTTGCTGAATTGTAGAATTATGTTTAAACCATAACAAAAAAGAGGTTGCTGCATTGTATGGTGTGTGTTTGGATTGTAGCGGTGTGTTTTGGATGGTAGATAACAACTGTACATCACATTTTCCCTTACCCCCATAAGCTTTCGACTCTATGTCTTTATAAACTCTCGACCCGTTGTCCCTATACACTTTCGTCCCCATAAACACTTGTATCCCCCAGATGCCGAATTAATGTGGAAAAATAATTGCCGCCTTCATAGCAAGAAATTCACGCTCATCGACCACAGACAACGGTCTTCCAGAATTTGTGTTATCTTCGATGGGTTGGCAATCATCTTTAAAATGATGTTACCATCTCAAGACTGTAAGATATGACAGAATTACATCTGTAAAATTTATCTATGTCGGCCTTGATAACATTCGGTTTATGATTGTATAGGTTGAACGCCGTATGTTAGTACCATATTTTAGCACATGATATACATGGCGGCCAATATATTAGGTTGAGGAAAAACACTGTTAACACCGGGAACAACAACCTAAGGTATTGACAAGCTTTCTCACATACCCACGTTGGCTGAGTTGAGACTCGAACCCACACGGACAAAGGTGAGATGTCAGAAAATTGCCTTAGAACACTCGGCCACAAGAGCCCCTGATATTTGTCGGAGTGAGAACCTTAAGAGCACCCACATTTTACATCATGCTCTAGCACAGTACCAGAATTTTATTCTCCTTCACCGACAGTTTTTGGTCCCAGTCATTTACCTATGTTACATCCCCATCATATATCTTCTGGTGTCTGGCGAGTTGCACGTGTCGCTGCAGATAATTTTATAAAACATTATTGTGTTTAACGTTATTTTCTTTACCTATCAGCGTTAAGTTCGACAGGTTCAAAGAAATAAAAACGAAGTTGTAACATAATATTCAGAACTTTACAAATACTCCTCGTACTCAGGAAAAACGTTATTTTGCAAATCTCCTTTTCTTAATCCATGGTGATCTTAAGGATGAACCCTTGATCACAATATCGATGAACTTCTTTCATGCTTTAAGGTCAAGCCTTTGTTAGGACTCTATGGTCTTAAACAATGTAACGGAAAGAAGTGAAACCATCAGGTTAAGTAAAATCAACAAACTATTTATTTCTCTAAGTTACAAAGTGAAAATGTAAAGTATTATGAGTTAAATTTCAGAGAATCCTAAGTGTCCTATCACGAGTCCAAACGTATAGAGTGTTCCGAATGAAACCCAATAGTCTTGAATGTCCTCATGTATCACAATGAAGCAATCCAGAATGTCTTTGAATGAATTCTCAATAATCCCAAAACTATGTTAATCTAGTCGACGAGCATTTTTAGTAATTCCATGGAATGGTATAAATAATTCCTCTCGAATTATATCTGAACACAACAACTGCAAATTCTGATCAAGAATTTTCATAGACTGATGTGAAACATGAATGAATTATTTGTTTATCAACCCCCAATTCATACACATGCCCACTTTACCTCTGACGCAATAGAATGTTCTGGAAAATGTATCATTCCAGTGGAAAATATAACTAACTCGTAAGTAAGGCTAGACTTTGAACTCAAATTCTAGTAAACATCTTCTTTACAATTTACACTGATGCAAAAATCCATCCATAACTCTCAATCGCGGACAAAAGTCAAACACACAATATAAATTTAATATGCATAATCCCTTTTAAAAAATTTGAACAAGATACGTTGTCTGGAAATTAAGTTCCTGTGCAAGTACCATTTTTCTTCTTTCAATCACAGTGGCATTGACCTTTGACGTCTAGACTCAATAATTAAAAGACTTTGTTGGACCCATCTTGTAAGTCATCCACATACTTTGGTGAAGGTAGTTAGTTACGAACTTAAATTTGTGCGTAGGACTCATTCTTTTCCTCAGTCACAGTGACCTTGACCACTGACCTTAAGGCACCAAAATCTATAGGCCCCTTCCATTCTCCATCTGCAAGTCACCAAACAAAGTGTGGTAACTGATGATGTTGGTGAACTAAAGTAAATTTGCATTCAGTTCTAGGTAGTGTTGTAATCATGGTTATAATTCTGTGTATTAGTTTGTTTTTTTTAAAAAAATCTTGTTTTAAATCCAGTTGTTTACAACGTTTTTTTGTGAATGACAAATTTCTCTGTATGCGTTTTTGGTTTTGTATCTTGTAATCTTTTATCAACTTCTTCTGTAACCCTGACAAATTGTTTTCATCCAGAATTCATTTTTCTGCAGCTGATGATTGTCCTTGAGATAGAAATGTAAATCCAACGAAATATCCAAATCTACTTTAAAAACACAACCAGAATTATAAGTTTTTTTTATCGTGCATTGCGCTAGGACTGCTATCCTATAATTTGTTTATCGGTTGTACACGTAACATATTTATAGGCACGGACTTATGACTCTTATATTGAGGTTGTTAGTATCTAGGTATATAACTAATGACTGTGGCCTTGACCTTTTGTACTCACCTTCATGTTTTTTCTCTCCATCTTTATCCAGCGATACTCCTGATTTGCTTTGAATTATCTCTCTGGTAGCATGCTATTCCCACCTCTTCTTTCGCTCTTAATCATCAAGTATATAATCTGCCAGTAGTTCTGATTCTAATATCATGTGCTAGTTGGTCAGGTCTATCATAGTAGGCAGTGTCTAATAGTGTAATTGCACACAGACATCTCTAACCTTCTTAAAATTGTCATATAGCATCAACGCATCTTTCATCACATAGTAATCATGAAAATCACGTAAATCGATAATCGCCATTTGATTTGTTTGAATAATAACTTTTAAATCATAATAAGTAGCAATTAATAGCTAATAAATTCAACTTTATGTTGTTAGTAAAGCAGTTATAAACAACCTTTCAAACCTACTCATGTATTCGTATAAGTAATGCATTTCCTCAGAGATATCGGTTTCATTTCTACAAACATTTTCAGTATGAACCTCTGAACACTCAATTTGTTCATCCGGCTGTTGTATCGACTGCCCCTTCAATCAAAAGCTATATGTACACATAACTGTAATGTCGACTGTTATTTATTTTTCTTCTTTGATAAATGTATCAACAAAGAAGCCATAGCAAATAAAATATGTTTTCTTTCTTGCTCGGTATGATTTTAGTTCTTTATCTGGATTATTTTATTCAATAAGGAGATGCGTTTTGGATATTTATTTAATTCAAAATTACACTCCTTATGTATATTGCCTGTTAACTCTCGAACTTTATCTGTATTTTTTTTAAGATTACAGATGTAACATATATTTATTGGATTATAATATTTTTAATTTTCCTTATTGAACACCATATGTTAGGCATTTGTATACCCTGACTCCTGGTACAGTAGCTTTGCAGTATGGCAAAACATCGTCAGTTCTTCCATAAACAATTAGTATCTTTTGTGGGTTGATTTTATTAACCAGAAAAAGAAAACGCTGATGGTGTGGGTTTGGATTTGTTGATTGTCCAGAATATATCAAGCTGTGCTTTAGTCTTTCTCTCTAGACAAGAGGTGTCCTGAAGGAAGAACGGCACACTTTACCCCTTCATATCATGAAAAATAACAGACGGAACCTTTAATTCATTTGGATAGTTTTGGAAATTTGTAACTGAACCCCCTTCGTGTTTTATATCTATCGAGTTGTCTGTTATAATAGTACAACATAGCCGTTTCATTCATGATATATCTTTCTGGTAGATAGAAAATAATTAAAGCATTTTTGCACATATATTCTTGTCCGTGACATTTGTTTATATGTAACGAGACCAATTTTGAAACGACTTTTATCAACGTAGTGATATTTATCGTCCTTGTGGTCAGTATGAACACCATCTCAAAATATAAATAAGTTGTGTATTTCTTTCCCTTTTTCAACAGCTCGAAGGGATTGGTGTGGTTTCCGACAGTTTAATCTCGGCTGTATCTACTTTCAAA
Source organism: Megalonaias nervosa (assembly GCA_016617855.1). Classification (NCBI taxonomy): domain Eukaryota; kingdom Metazoa; phylum Mollusca; class Bivalvia; order Unionida; family Unionidae; genus Megalonaias; species Megalonaias nervosa. The sequence goes on along the minus strand of JAECUM010063962.1, from coordinate 4,075 downwards.
TATCTCATCAACATTAACGGATATTCTAACTTGTTTTTAAAAATTTCCAATCAATAGTACATCCTTTAATCCAAAGACTGCATATATTGTATTTTGGTAGTATATGTTGGTCATTTTGGGAGCATTTTAAATTGATTTCACAACATTAAAGAAACGTTTATTATCCGCTTTTTTATACAGTAATATAAGCTTTCTTGTTCTTAACCCTTTCGGGCTAAATTATACATGAGCTTCCCCTACGAGGCTAATTTTTGTCTACGTGTAGAAGCAAATATTCAGTTCTACCAAGCATCTGTTTTGTACATTCGCTTATTTCCTGTCCAAATTTTTATGTAAAATGTTAAATAGGTTATACACGACATGGTTCATTATTTCTTTTGTTTTTAAGTAGCATGCAAGTCATTCTACATGTATTTGAATGGTACAAATGTTACACTGCATCATGTACATACTGATATTGCTTATATGACATGTTTGAACCCATTTTGCTTGAACAGAACTTTTCTTTGGATGGTATGGTTGTCGCATTAAAGTTTTTAAAAATGTTCATGGGTTGGTACGGATAAAAATCGTTGGTCAGATATTCAAACCATAGGTTTACATTTTTTTTCCACAAATTGTTTTCATATACATTTTACCAGCAATAATCAGGAACATGTGTCAATCCCTCCAATGCACCCAGAAATATGGAAATGTCGACCTTTTATAGGAAAAGATTATTTGACCTCTGCTGAATTTGGAATCACCTTCTGTTTTTGCTACTGATTGTGTCCACGAAACACAGCATCCCATAATAACACATTTATTTACATGTAAAATCCAGGCAGACGATATTTTAATACTTCTCCTAAATTCCCACTGCTCCAAAACTTTTGGATTTTTATCTTATGTTGTCGGATTCCGTTATGAGGATGTTAGTATGGAAATTGTATACTGCGTAAGGATAATAAATATGCATACTAGTGGAGAAATATATCTATCAACGAGTTTATCGTAAAACTTGGCTTAATTGTGTGTGTGTGTGTGTGTGTGTGTGTGTGTGTGTGTGTGCGCGCGCGCGCACGATGCAGCAACATTAACCACACTATAGAAAATGACATTTCGCAATATTAAGGTCTTAACCAGTGTTGCTCGGATATGGGAAATAGTAACAGTTACATATGCATCGGAAGAGTGGGATGTATTGGATATACACTATTTTGATACCACACGGAGAGTCATTGCATCTGTGCAAAAGTGAATTTGACAAGTAACGGCAGACTCTCCACGAAGAAAAAGTTAATATATTATCCTGAGAAATAAAAATAAGGAAAAAAAATACATTCCGTCCGGGTTCTGTTGTTATCTTAAAACGTTGTATAAGATATATATTGCAATATTTTATCGAGAAGCAACTTGCATTCGAGAATTTTCTGATCCATTTGGTAAGACTATAAAACTATTATATAAAGAATTAATATCGAACAATGCATGACTTGTGGTGTTCACAGAGGAAAGATAAACATTTAAATCAACAAAACGTATGCAACTTGTGTGAGAGAGAAATCGCGTCGAAGGCGGAGCGTATAATAACCGAAAGCGACAAGGGCCATTAAATAGGCAAATGTAGACGTCCAGCGATTATACAATTTGAATTAGAAATATCCAGTATACATACCAATGTTCATCATTAGTAAGTCCGGATATGACAAGTCATCTGCCCACCATGATGACTAAACATGATCCAGTCAGTAAAGTATAACGCATAGTAACAACGATGGCAAGTACATACCACGATGACGGATTTTATAGGTTTATAAAAAGAAATGAAAGAAATAACAACTCCAAAAAATAGATTTATATTTAAAGATATTAAACGAGGAATATTTCGTATGTTCAGGGCGTTATGGACCATTTCAACCTGCAGACACATGACAGTAGTATAGTGGGGCAATATAGGGACAATGGGAAAATACATTACAGACACACACCCCCGGGCCTGTATAGGGACATGATTTATAGGGACAAATGGCACACCCTGGGCCTATATAGGGACAATGGGAATTTTGTATAGGAACAATAGGAATGGAACAGGTGGGATGACGTCATGGTACTGGTCACTTGCAACAATGTAGCAAGTGGCAAACCTGAATAAGCACAGCTACTCTAGGGAGGGACAAATACAATAGAGGTAGAGACATATAGAATCTATGTTGGGGTTTGAACCGAGACAAAGAAATCCCAGTCAAGGGGTTACATTTTTGTCTCCCCAAGAGGCTTGCCTCGTGGGGAGACATATAATGTACCCCGCAAATGGGATTTCCTTGTCTCGGTCCAAAAACCCAACATAGATCATTTTTCTCACCCAATATTATTCTTTAAAGTAAGAAAGAACTCCTCCCTTGTGCAATATAGTTCACGCGCCAATGTTTACATGCGGTTCATTAATACAAATATGTTAATGAGGACTGTGGCGTGATGTGTCATCCGAAGTACAGTTTTTATGCGTGAGTCAAAACAAAATAACATTGAACGTTGCATAGTTTTTAGGTATTATCACAATTACTATATGGATGTTATATGAAATTAACAATAAATAGTTAATATTTATTACAAGAAAATGTTTCATTTTCATTAGTTCCAATTTAGAAAATTATATTGTACATAATGAAACTGGATTCGGCCCACAGCTCTGTTGTAGTGTAAATACATGTAGTATGAGTGGCCGTGCTTGGGTTATTCACGGGTAATTAGAGATCCGTGTCACTATCATATATAACTCTCCTTTTCTGTAGAGGAGGTGAAACTGTTTGTGACATACTTGTGTTGTAATTAATATTGATTGTAAAAGTACCTCCGTGTATAAAAGACCCTCCAAATACGGACCCCAGCGGATAACCATGTGCTAAACTTTCAAGTTCACTGATTCTTTGAAAATTTATTTTTCTGTCTTGGAAATATGGCAAGTGTTACAGTGAAATTTGCTTATGGATTAATGTGTTGACGGATAAATGATTCCTTCTGGCTGGTAAGTGCATTATTTGTCATTAAATATTGTAGGTATATTTTTGATTCAGCTGGGGCGCAATGGAGATGCTCAACAAAAATAGAATAAAGCATGTTTGACATAACACATTTAAAAGTAGTCCCTAGCGCGTGGACACCTTGACTGAGATGACTGGTATGAGATGACTGGACCGAGACAAGAAAAGTAAGGTTAGCAAAACAGCTAGATTCCTCTGTCGCATGAGTGAGAAATATATAAATACAACCACAGATTGATGAACATCAATCTATCAAACCTCAAATATAGAATCGACTAAAAAAATTTTACATGCTGCATTTGAGTAGGAGTTGTTTCACTTGCAGGTGGAGTCCTACCTTTCGGAGTTTAAGCAACAATACTAGCAGATGTCTCCCTGTCTTGACGCTGTTTTTGTTGTTGCTGTTGTTGTTATTCTCGCTGCACCAGATCGTGGTCTGGTTTGTCCTGGGCAATAATGACCTTTAGCCGGGCCCCTGTAGTTGTTGTACTAGGCTGGGTCATTTGCTGGGGTTTGTCTTCTCCTTGGAACGCAGTAGGCTGGCTACATGCCAACTGGGTCTGCGAAATTCGCTCCTCCTGTTGCTGTATATTACCTCCTCTGCGTTTCCAGGGCTGGTGTTTTCCATCTTTATCTCTATTGTCCCAAATTAAGAGCAAGTTGTTCTATTTGCTTGTGCTCTTAGGCTCCAGCCTTTCGCAGATAGGGGGCCAAGGCCCCGTAGTGCGCTCAGTGCTTGGGCGGGAATCAACTCCGTCACTAGCTCCGTTGCTGCCTGTATGACCTGCTTCTTGCTGTGTTCGCTGCAGACTTATGATGGTAGCCAGACTGACGATCGCGTCGCCTTATATACTTGAAGCACGGACGTGAAGGTAAACATCCCCTGACACCAAAACTTACCACCACATCAAACGCGCGGACCTAAAAGAAACACTCACGTTGACTTTGTTGACTTACAAACACAGACATGCACGATTCGAAAAGACAGAGAAACAAAGGATGGATTTTTGTTTACTGACAAAAGAAACGAAGTGCTTATAGATACACTTCTA
>JAECUM010063957.1:0-17906 GCA_016617855.1 Megalonaias nervosa | reverse complement strand
AAATATTGCTTTGAATGCTCTCAAAATCTAGTCAAGTTATCTACCTATGCACAAACAAATATGCCTAAACATCGATTTATTTTGAGTGTCCCTGTGGTGCTGCTAACTAGCTTCTTAGATCATACTAGCAGACCACGGATGCGGCACAGACATGACCAAGAAGCCTTCGTTGCATAAAAAATAGCAGTAGTAGTGAATTGATTACTATAACTACTACCCCAACAACCATCATCACCACCAATTCAACTGCTATATTACTGCTACTTTTACTACTACTAGTATGTGTTAATAGTTTTAAACAAGATATATACATGCCACAGACTTTCACCATTACAGTGATCCACTGATATGATGGCATAATGTAATATCTTAGGAGGCTCAAGTATTTACGAACAGAAGAAATTACAAGCGAACAGTCACAATCAATGTAGCAGCGTTATAGACTGGTTTGTGCAATTTTCAGGATCTTCGTTAGTTTGTGTGGTTTGCACGCTCAAATAACTAAACATATGTATAGTATCAATATAAAATCTATATTAACTTAATTACATGTTGCATTTCATTCGATATTGTGTTTATATAAATGTTTTCATCTGAGCTGAATCTGTATCATATATATATGGCAATATATGGTTAGAAGCCATGCAGACTTACCCTGTATGCTGCATGGTTCATTCACACCCCCTACTAAGTTGGAACAGTCTTTGGTAACTGGATCTCCGAATGGTAGGCTCAAGTCTGTCACCAGCAGATATATGGTTCTCCATGAAATAAAGGTCTGATGGGAGGTATAGTATAGAAACTGGCAAGCAAAATCCATTATCGTAAGAGGAGACGATAAGATGACACGGGGACTGAAAGACTTTGCTTCACGTTCTAATTGTCTGATTTCCAAATTTGTTTGAAATTGTTTAATCCCTTTACCTTTAATTTCGGTGTTGTCAGCACATTCTGTAGGCAATGAACTTTTGCCTTTATCGTACTTATGTAGTACCTCTAACATATTATGCTTATTTAATTTAGCACCATCTGAAAATAAAGATATTTGTCTTGCATTGAATCAAATCATGTGTTTTACAGCAGAAAAAAACGCTCTTTGTAATGATTTCGTAAACTATATTGCAGACAATGATACAATTTACTAAAATAAGAAATAGGTTTTTGCTTACCTTTCCACTCATTATGATAAAGATTGGAAAGAAACATGCATTACTTTAGCGTCTAATGTATTCGATGGTAACTATATACTTGTCTAATTACTAAACTGTTACGGATGCGGGAGGTCACCGGTTCGAACCCCGGCCGAGTCATATCAAAGAACTATGAAAATGATACTAGGAGTTGCCTCACTTGGTGATAAGCATTAAGAAGTTAGTGTCAAGACTGGTCGGCCTGGTGTCAGGATAATATGAATGGGTTAGACATGGTGTCACATGTCTGCCGAACGATGCCCCAGTGCTAATCATCAGTATTAACTAACACACTGCAGACATCGCAGGGATATATCTGAAATATTTTTAAAGCTACGTTAAAAATTCAATTCATACACACACATAAACTAAATTGCTATTTCTTAAGGGCATTGTATATTGTATAAAAAACTTTGTAATACTTTGTTCATGTGCTATTACTGGTCTTTAAATATATTTAAATTCTATACTGACCACAATAACATTTATGTGTTCATTTCTTTTATCAGAGGATTAGTAAGAGGATGTTCTGTTTATCTACATACCTGAATCTGTTTTGCTCCATTCTCCTGTTCCAGGGTTTATTTGTAGGTGATGAAAGTCAATGCCCTCCGTTGATTTGGTTTCGGTTTCGTTTACTTCCTCTCCAAGCAAACGTTTGACGAGTGATGTTTTCCCCACACCTTGATGGCCAATTATCATTACACTGATGACGTCTACCTTTATTGATCCTGACGCTAGTGCCTCTCTGTACAACTGCTGTTCTCTTGTGTTCGTATGTTCGTCTATAAAAATATTCATAAACATGTATTAAATTTAGAGAAGACTGTATCCAGTATCCTTTAAACCATCAGTTTGTCTTCTTTTATATATACTGCTACCGTATATTTTGATATATTTAATTTACTCGTCCATTTGAAAAGAGCATCAGGACAGTTTGCATTAAGTTTTTCACCATGTAGTGTCACACCTTAAAGTCTACAAGTCTATAAAGGCGCTTATGCTGCTACACAGGAATCTTTTGTGCTTCTTTTGTTCTCTGAGTTTTTGGGCTTGTTTTACTCTTAAGTTAGCCAGAATTAACCTTAGCTTAAACTTGGTGTACCAGACCATGTGTTGCTGCATATTTCCATCCTCTCCAGATTGGTACTGATACTTCTACTAAGTGATCTGCTACCCTCACTAGATACCGTTATCCTATTTGGTGCAAATAAGGTACACAATAATGTAGTGTGATGTCGCTCAGCTTGAACTTTTCTAGATGAGTTACACAATGATATTTCAATGCAGAGATCTGCTACACCCTTCTGCTATAGTTATCAGATTTAAAGCATAGTAAGTCATTTTGGTTAGCCTCAGTCCTAGCAATCCTAGCACAACATATTGTAGTGTGATGTGTCTGAGATTGAGGTTTTCAATGCAAATAGTCACTCATACTTCTACAAAGATTATACTTCCTAGATATCAATTAGACCTTATAGTTAGATTGAGCTAGTCAAGCACATCATAAAGTAAAGTGCTGTTGCTGTGCTTCAATGTTTCGAGGTAAATACATACACCGGTGCTGCTAAACAGAGATCTCCTACACTCTTCTGATATATTTGTACCATTCAGTGCAAGGAAGGTACGGTTAATGAGACCTAGAAAGGTATGTACACGATAATGAAGTTCGATACCCCTCAGTTTCAGGTTTTCCAAGTCGGCACATTCACAGATATCTTGTACAGAGTTCTACTACATTATTTAGATACAGTTTGTTTATGGAGTGCAATAGTGATGTACATGTTGTGGGTTATGACGCCTAAAACGTTATACAACTTACCCAAATATATGAATTGCGCCAACAATTACTTTAACCGAATTTAGTAGTATTAACTGGAGTTCCAGCCTGATACTATATTTATCACTGTTACTTTGTTTCATACAATGATAATGGAAACTGCAAGGTAATACCATTCAACGAAGATTAAATATCAATATTAAAGATGAAGATAGGAAAGTGATTGCATATTATATTATATAGTTACCTTATTATTCACAAGAAGTAGAGACATTTGCTTAAAACGTGGAGGAAATCGCAAAAAATGTTCCAGTAATTTTAGCCTTAAATCAGCAGAAAAAGAAGGTTGAACGTTTTCAATACAACATTATAAATACACTGACTTAAACTTAAATAACAACCTTATTACTTCTTTTTATTAAACAACATACACGTATAACTCAATTCAACTATGAAATACACGTACTGCTAAAAAACAGAATAAACATACTATTAAACCAAACTATTAAACACACGTATGGGTAATCATCAACATCGAAGTTAGATTGGAAAGTTTTACATGAAAATGAGCAGCTGTCAAACAGTATCAGAGAAAGAAAAGACTTATGCTGAAACATTATATTGCATTTGGTTCCATATGCAATTTTCTGCAGTGATTTAACTCCATCTCTAATATTGTAACATTACTGCATGGTGGAAAGGAACGACGGCAAATAACTTATATTGAGCAAATGATCAGCTCTTAACAGATGTAACTGGCAAACGATATAGAAAAAAAAAAGAATTCTCGAAAGCAACAGTACTGTACAATCACACATAACACAGTTGAAAATAACTTACATCATGTAATAGAACAAAAACTACAAAGATACTAAACGTTTCGTTCTTTTTATTTTAAAGATGGTGTAATACAACTTAAAGATAACTGATAACGCTTTAATAATTTTAAATTTTACCATTTTATTAGTAACATAATGGTGGCATATTTTATGCAAATATTCATTGTTGATATGCAATTGTAGGTGTGTCTTAAATATGTTGAATAATGTAATTAACCGCAAAGACCAACGGCTACTTTTCTGAATTGCATTTTACTCCATCGCCTTTTCAAATTGGTACGTTATGTTATAATGGCTTGATATATTAAAACAAAGAGTTCTGGTTGGGTAAATCTAAAACAATCAAGATAAGAAATATTTTTGTTGTACATTTTCACAAAGCTAATATTTTTACACTTCAAAATATACAATATAAATATATATATATATATATATATATATATATATATATATATATATATATATATATATATATATATATATATATATATATATATATATATGCACAATATTTTAGTCAGGAATAAAAGGTTGTGCTGAAAATATGCATCTAATAACTATATTGCAAATAGTATTACAATTTGTTACGATTAAATAGTTCAAGCATAATATTTAAATTTAAATGTCATGACTAATGAAGTAATAGTAAAATGGTTACCATTCAAGCGAAGTAATTTATATTCATGTGTTGTTTACAATTTGGTGCAAAGATAGTAATAATCCATGCAAGAAGTAATCAACGAAAGCTAAGATATTCAACAAAAGCTGACAAAAATAACTCAAATAACTGAATGAAAGATTGCAAAAACGAGATTTGGTCCCTGGAAACTTAATAACCAATATTGGGACGTTTCTGTTGATATCTTCAACTCATCACAATGCTGTTTTTGAAAACCCTAGACAATCTAAACTTACTGAGTAATACTTATAAAACTGTATAAACCACAAACCGAGCAGCATATATATGCCAGCACTTTCTTTTGTTGTATCGACCATAATATTAAAGCAACATGTCATTGTAGTAATGAACCAACTGCAAAAGGCTATATCTGTCTTTCTTTAGGTTTGCACAGATGTGCTATAACAAACTGGTTACCATAGATTGGGTTTTTCTTATCTCTTAACCCTATTTATGTATTCATTTACGGAAATATATTATTCTGAGTATATTTCCTAGGATCTAACTTATTTCTGATACAAATGTTTAATATTATTCTCAAATGAATAGCTACACTTCCAAGGTTTTCAAATACTGCTCTATAACACTCATGCTTTGGAAAATCGTTCAAAGTTAGAAAAATGAGGGAAGAAATGGCATTATGCAATCAAGCGTCATATATCAACAAAGTGTTCCTAGTTCTGGTGCGTAGGACATAATTCCGGAAATAGATGAAAACAAAATTAGAGCAAGACAAAAGGAAAATCAATATATCCTTTTCAAGTGATATTCCACTGCCTCATTCAGATCATCTTTATATGATAAAATCAGACTGCGACATTCAATTCGGTGGACGGTACCCGTATTACACTACTTGATTATAAGGTAAAAATTTAAATTAATTCCATTAAAGCAGGAAAATAGCCTATTTTCAATAGACATACCCTACAAAGACTCTATAATGTGCTTGTCATCTATTTCTTTCCTATAATATCAACTTTCTTCGTCTACACGTTAGAGTTTTAAACTATTAAACAGGGAAACTGAAGAGAAATTTATCAGATTTTCAATTAGTTTCTTGGTTGTCTTAGACGACAATTGAAAGAGTGTATTAGAAACTATGGTGCCATAATATTTACGCGCTGTTTTGTGAAGGTTATAATGGAAAGAATGAAAAGTAAAAATTAATCACATGACAGAAGCGATTAATAGCAGGAAATAAAATAAAAAAGTTAAATAATATATTGTTGTTTGGAAGATATTTCAGAATTAGTTAGTAAATTACTTTTTCAATATATCGATTATACAAATAAAACAAAGGTTCACTGCAGCTATCGACAAGCCATATATGGCTAGATATCTCATTCACCATATTTGTCTCTGTGTATCATAACAAACTCGTTGAAATAGACTGTGCGATACTTTTAGAGGTATGCATTGGTCCATTTATCCGAAACTATATGCATTCAGGTAAGTGTTTTGGATAATAATCACTTTCCACTTGTTTATCTGAGAAAAGTTCGATATTAGTCGCAAATCAATCGATATATTTTGCAGAGATCTATTATACTGCTAGATAGCACTCAAGATTTGGATATTACTTCAAACAAAGTTGGAAAAATAAACAAATAAATTACATTATACAGTCAATCTTAATATTTTGAAAAAAAACATTCCCATTACTCTTTAGAACTTATGCCAGCAGCATTGTTTTGTTGTATCGACCATAATATTAAAGGACCATGTCATTGTAGTAATGAACCAACTATGAATGGCTTTATTTGTCTTTCTTTAGTTCTGTAAATATGTGCTATAACAAACTGGTTCACATAGAATGGGATTCTCCTACCTCTTAACCGTGTCTATGTATTCATTTAAGGACATATATGATTTTGAGTATTTTTGGGGGGATCTAACTAATTTCTGATACAAATGTTAATATGATTCTCAAATGACTCGCTGCACTTCCAAGATTTACGAATACTGCTATATAGTATTGGAAATTCGTTAAAGTTAGAAAGATGAAGGAATATATTATTCTGAGTATTTTTCCTGGGTCTAACCTATTTCTGATACAAATATTTAATATGATTCTCAAATGAATCGCTACACTTCCAAGGATTTCGAATACTGCTATATAGCATTCACGTTTTGGAAATTCATTCAAAGTTAGAAAAATGAAGGAAGAAATGGCATTACGCAATCAATCGTCATATATCAACAAAACGTTCATAGTTGTAGTGCATATGACAATTACTGAAACAGATGCAATCAAAATTAGAGGAGGACGAAAGGAATATCAATATATCTTTTACAAGTGATGTTCCACTGCCTCATTCAAATCATATTTATATGATAAAATCAGACTGTGACATTCAATTCAGTGGATGGTACACTTATTACATTACTTGACTACAATGTAAAATTTTTAATTAATTCATGTAAAGCAGCAAAATAGCCTACTTCCAATAGTCTTACCCTACAAGGACTCTATAATTTGCTTGTCATCTATTTCTTTCCTATAATATCAACGTTCTTCCTCTACACGATAGAGTTCTAAACTCTAAAAGGGGACATTGAAGAGAAATTTATCAGATTTTCAGTTCCTTTCTTGGTTGTCTTAGATGACAATTTAAAGAGTGTATTAGAAACTATGGAGTCATAATACTTACCCGCTGTTTTGTGAAGGTTATAATGGAAGGAAAGAAACGTAAAAAATAATCACATGATAGAAGCGATTAATACGAGTAAATAAATGAAAATAATGAAAATATATATTGTTGTTTGGACGGTATTTCAGAATTACTTAGTAAATTACTTATTCAATGTATTAATTATACAAAGGAAACAAAAGTTCACTGCAGCTATCGACAAGCTATCTATGGCTATATGTCTCATTCACCATATTTGTCTCTGTGTATCATAACAAACTCGTTGAAATAGACTGTGCGATACTTTTAGAGGTATACATTGGTCCATTTATCCGAAACTATATGCATTCAGGTAAGTGCTTAGGATATGAATCACTTTCAACTTGTTTATATGGCAAAAGCTGGATATTACTCGCAAATCAATCGATATATTTTGCAGAGATCTATTATATTGCTAGATTGCACTCAAGGTTTGGATATTACTTCAAACAAAGCTACCAAAATAAACAAATAAATTACATTTTACAATCAATCTTTATATTTTGAAGAATAACATTCCCATTACCCATTTAAAACTTATGCCAGCAGCTCTCTTTTGTTGTATCTACAATAATGCTAAAGCAACATGTCACTGTAGTAATGAGCCAGCTATGAAACGCTATATTTGTATTTCTTTAGTTGTGTAAATATGTGCTATAACAAACTGGTTACCACAGACTGGGGTTTTCCTACCTCTTAACCCTATTTGCATATTCATGTACGGAAATATATTATTTTCAGTATTTTTCCTGGATCTAACTAATTTCTGACACAAATGTTTAATATGATTCTCAAATGAATCGCTACATGTGCAAGGTTTTCGAATACCGCTATATAGAACCCACGGTTTGGAAATTCATCCAAAGTTACAATAGAGATGTAAGAATTGGCATTATGGAATAAATTGTCATATATCAACAAAGCATTCCTAATTGTAGTACGTATAACATAATTCCGGAAATAGATGCAAACAAAATTAGAGCAAGACGAAAGCAAAATCAATATATCATTTTCAAGTGATGTTCCACTGCCTCATTCAAACCATCTTTATATGATAAAATCAGACTGTGACATTGAATTCGATGGACAGTACCCTTATTACATTACTTGACTATAACGTAAACTTTTTAATGAATTCATTTAAAGCAGCAAATTAGCCTACTTTCAATAATCTTACCCTACAAGGACTCTATAATTTGCTTGTCATCTATTTCTTACCTATAAAATCAACTTTCACCGCCTACACGTTAGAGGTCTAAACTATTAAACAGGGAAAGTGAAGAGAAGTTTGTCAGATTTCTATTCGTTTCTTGGTTGTCTTAGATGACAATTTGAAAAGTGTATTAGAAGCTATGGGAGATAATACTTACCCGCTGTTTTGTGAAGGTTATAATGGAAAGAAAGAAAAGTAAAAATTAATCACATGATTGACGTGATTAAGACGAGGGAATTATGAAAATAATGAAATAATATATTGTTGTTTGGAATGTATTTCAGAATTCCTTACTAAATCACATAATCATTGTATCGAATATACAAAAATAAGTTCACTGCACCTATCGACAAGCTATCTATGGCTATATATCCATTGCACCATATATGTATCTGTGTATCATAACTCGTTGAAATAGGCCGTGCGATACTTTCAGAGGTATGCATTGGTCCATTTACCAGAAACTAAATGCATTCAGGTAAGTGTTTTGGATATTAATCACTTTCAACTTGTTTGTATGGAAAACTTTGGATATCAGTCGCAAATTAATCGATATATTGTGCAGAGATCTATTATATTGCTGGATAGCACTCAAGATTTGGATATTACGTCAAAGTTACAAAAATAAGGAAGTAATTTACATTATATTAAAAATCTTTATATTTTGAAGAATAACATTCCCATTACTCTTTAGAACTTATGCCAGCAGCTCTCTTTTGCTGTATCGACCATATATCAAAGCAACATGTCGTTGTAGTAATCAACCAGGTATAAAACGCTATATTTGTCTTTCTTTAGTTGTGTAAATATTTGCTATAACAAAACTGGTTCGCACTCTCTATGGCTTTCCTATCTCTTAACCCAATTTATGTATTCATATACGGAAATATTTTGTTTTGAGTATTTTTCCTGGATTTTACTTATTTCTGATACAAATGTTTAATATGCTTCTCAAATGAATCGTTACACTTGCGAGGATTTCTAATACTGCTGTATAGCACTCACGTTTTGGAAATTCGTTCAAAGTTAGAAAAATGTAGGAGGAAATGGCATTATACAATCGATCGTCATATATCAACAAAGGGCTCCTATTTGTGGTACCTATGACATAATTCGGGACATAGATGCAAATAGAATTATAGCAAGAGGAAATGAATTTCAATATATCCTTTTCAAGTGATATTCCGCTGCCTCACTCAGATCATCTTTATATGATGAAATCAGAAGGTGACATTCAATTCTGCTGACGATACCCTTATTGCATTAGTTCTTTATAATGTAAAATTTTTAACTTTATTCCTTGAAATCATCGAAACAGCCTACTCTTTATAGTCTTACAAGGACTCGGTAATTTGCTTGTCATCTATTTCTTTCCTGTAATATCAACTTCCTTCGTCTACACGATAGAGTCCTTAACGATCAAACAGGAGAAGTGAAGAGAAATTTATCAGATTTTCAATTGGTTTCTTGGTTGTCTCAGACGACAATTTAAAGAGTGTATTAGAAGCTATGGAGTCATAATACTTACCATCTGTTTTTGGAATGTTATAAGGGAAAGAAAGAAAAGTAAAAATTAATCATATGATAGAGGCGATTAGTAAGAGTAAATAAATGAAAATAATGAAATAATATATTCTTGTTTGGAATGTAATAATATATTGTTGTTTGGAATGTTTTTCAGAATTACTTAGTAAATTACGTATTCAATGTATCGATTATATAAATGAAACAAAATTTCACTGCAGCTATCAAGAAGCTAGCTATTGCGATATATCTCATCCACCAAATATGTCTCTGTGTATGATAACAAACTCGTTGAAATAGACCGTGCGATGCTTTTAGAGATATGCATTGGTCCATTTCTCCGAAACTGTATGCATTCAGGTAAGTGTTTTGGATTTTAATCACTTTCAACTTGTTTATATGGAAAAAGTTGGATATTAGTGGCAAATGAATCGATATATTTCGCAGAGATCTATTATACTGCTGGATAGCACTTACGATTTGGATACTACTTCAAAGTTCGACAAATTAACAAATACACTACATTACACAATCTATATATTTTGAAGAATAACATTCCCATTACTCTTTAGCACTTATGTCAACAGCTCTCTTTTGTTGTAACGACCATAATATTAAAGCAACATGTCATTGTAGTACTGAGCAGCTATGAAAGGCTATATTTGTTTTTCTTTAGTTGTGTAAATATGTGCTATAACAAACTGGTTACCATAGACTGGGATCTTGATATCTCTTAATCTTATTTGTGTATTCATGTACCGATATATATATATATATATATATATATATATATATATATATATATATATATATATATATATATATATATATATATATATATATATATATATATATTATTTTGAGTATTTTGCCTTTATCTAACTTATTTCTGATACAAATGAATCGCTACACTCGTTTTTATTTCGAATACTGCTGTATAGCACTGACATTTTGGAAATTCGTTCAAAGTTAGAAAAATGAAGGAAGAAATGGCATTCTGCAATCAATGGTCATATATCAACAAAGCGTTCCTATTTGTGGTGCCTATGACATAATTCCGGAAATAAATGCAAACACAATTGGAGCAACAAGAAAGGAGAATCAATAGATATTTTTTTAATGATATTCCACTGTCTCATTGAAATCATGTTGATTTGATAAAATCCTTATTACATTTCTTGACTATAATTGAAAATTTTAAATTAATTTTTTAAAGCTCCAAGATAGCCTGCTTTCAATAGTCTTACCCTACAAGGACTCTATAATTTCTTTGTCAGCTATTTCTTCCCTATAATATCAACTTCCCTCGTCTACACGATAGAGTTAGATACGATTAAACAGGGAAATTGAAGAGAAATGTATCAGATTTTCAATTAGTGTCTTGGTTGTCGTAGACGACAATTTCAAGACTGTATTAGAAACTATTGAGTCATAATACCTACCCGCTGTTTTACGTAGGTTATTTTGCAAGGAAAGAAAAGTAAAAATTAATCATATGATTGAAGGGACTAATATGGGTAAATGCATGAAATTGATGAAATAATATATTGTTTTTTGGAATGTATTTTAGAATTGCTTACTAAATTACTTATTCCATTTATCGACTATACTAATAAAACAAAAGTTCACTGCAGCTATCGACAAGCTATCTATGGCTTTATACCTCACGCACTATATGTCTCTGTGTATCACAACAAACTCGTTGACATAGACCGCGATATACTTTTAGAGGTATGCATTTGACAATTTATCCGAAACTATATGCATTTATATATATAACAATACCATTTTAATACAATAAGATGTTCGAATATCGAATTGCGTAAGCGTGTATACGTGTTTCCATTAATTTATATTTTAATGTATTTCTCGATATTACTCTTTATAAATGTGTTCACGGTGAAAGTATTTGTTATGTGTCGCAATTATTCGATTTCCTGGCACAATATGTTCACAGACTGTTTGATAGCGCTTGCGTTTGGAAATTTTTTTAATTTAATTAAAAGCTGTATAATGTTACGACTCTGAATCCTAAAAAGTATAACATAAAGAAAATAGCATCTACAAGCTATTGATTCCCTGCAATACAAAAGAAACTTCAAAACGCAGTAACAATATTGTGAATTAAATTCCAACTAATCATAAATGTTTTGTCAGAAATCCAGATATTTAGGGTGTTCTAAAATAAATTCCGTAGATGTGAATGTCCTTTTATAGCACAATGATGCAATTCCTAATGTATTTTAATGAGTTCGAAAAAGTCCAAAGCGTTGTATAAACAATAAAGTCAATGAATACTTTAGTAATTTCAATGAATATTTTAAATAAATAATAACCCTTGACTCAATCGAATTTTAACAAGACAGCTGGAAACTTTGGTTTCACATCGATTAAAAATAAAAAGGAATGCTTTATTTCTTCATCAAATCACATTGTATACACATTTTGGCTTGACCTACATAGTATGAATTAATCCAACGGAACAAGAGTGTATATATATATATATATATATATATATATATATATATATATATATATATATATATATATATATATATATATATATATATATAATAACAGGCATTCTCTCATCGACATGTGCGTATTCTTGTACCCGTGTATCAAGCTAAAGATGCATTTTGGTATGTATTCTTGTTTTATGTCATTCATTATGTTTAATAATACCAATGTGGGTTATATTTTCACAAATGAATCGATATATTTGTTGCGTCTTTATATTATGCTGGAAGCACGTATTTTGGGGAAATTGTTTTAAACAGAATCAGACAAATGAGATAATGAATCAGCCAATCACTCGTTATCTGTTTTTATTGTGCTGGATACAACAAAATTATAAAAATACATTCAAACACAATTTGGAGAGGATATTAATGAATAATGAAATTATTGAATGCTGATGAGATTCAGCTGCCTAACTGAGCTGTACAAATTCAAAATCACGTAAGAGTCAGTGAAAGTTGCAGACATTGTGCTGCTGAAAGTAAAAGAAAAGGATGCTGAACATACTATTATACTTAAAGAAAAGGAAATTTCTAAAACAGACTATTGCTCTCATGTGTTTATCAACTTACTCTTACTTACAATTCTAGCTTAAGTTCTCTACAGCACACTGAAGTCTCCACCATGCTTAATACAAACGACAATATTGCTGACAAACACTTCTGTAATTTGTTTCCCATCTAATTATTATCCAAGATTCTAAATTAAGTCCTAATCATATATTTTCATTCTTCGTTTACAGTTTCTATATTTTCTTCTTCGCTGGTCTGTTACGGATTACCGTCTACACAAAAGAAGGATATTAGAAGAAGAAAAATTCGAATTTTTATTTTTATTCTATGTCTTTGATGACTCCTTGGAAGAAGATTTATAAGAATGGAAATGTAAAACTTACCCACTGTTTTGTGAAGGATATGAGCAAGAACAAAATGAAAATGCAATAATATGATACCACTAATTAATATGAGTACAACTATTGGCACGGAGATATAATGTGTTGTAATTTAGAACCTACGGCAACAGTATTTCTTAGGTGTATCCTCTATATTATTACATCTAACTTGCTTCGCTGAAATCAAAAAGCTATCTATGGCTCTGTCTCATTCACTATGTTCCTCAATAATTCTTATGGCATGCTCGTTGCCATAGACAAGGAGATTTCAATATTTTTTACGAGTATGCGAACCTGCATGTATCCAAACATATATGAAATCTTGTATGTATTCCAATTTTTTCATTATCAAAATGCGCGTCATGTGTTGGAAAATAAACCGATATATTTGCCTAAAATATGTATATAAAGCTGGACAAGCTTCAGATTTGGAAACAGTTTTAAAAGGACATTAAAATGTAAATTAACAAATTGAATTCTGCAGTGAATAGCTTTATGTGAACAAAATATTCGCACTCCCTTGGATACAAGATAATTTGGAAACTAAATTACAAAACATTTGAACAAGAAAAGAAAAGATCAAATTGTTTGATGTTGAGATTCCTCTGCTTTTGTCGGACCATAATTACTGGATATAATCTCAAATTGACATAAATATAAAGGAGAGATACCGACATTAATTTGGCGAACAATATTTCAAAATATATTAAAGTTATTAATCTTGTTAAACACATGAAAATAAATTAAATATAACAAGGTAGCCGATAACTTGTTTGTCATTGGCCTCTTATCTATAATTTAACTTACGTCTTCTATATATTGATTTATTTTATGCTCTTTCACTGTTTATGCCTTTTTCCTTCATTTTGTCTTGGACGATTATTTTACCCAAAAAACAATGTCATGAGGAAGAGGTAAGTTTTTCTCATCTTGTGTGCGTTATATGACGGTTCGATAAAATGTTAGTAAATGTAGATAGATAATACTTACTCCCTGTTTCAGCAAGGATATAATGAAGAAGAAGCAAATTATGCAGTGAACAATATGATAATACAGATTAATATCAGTATAAATAGCAACATTATTGTATGACGTGTTGTAATGGAGAGCATATGTCATCTTTACTTGTTATTTGTATTCTGCATAAAAATATATCCATATTTCGTCTTAAAATCAACATGCTTCTCATGACTACATCTCCTTGACAATGTTCGAATACATAAAGATATATATCTTTATCTATAAGCGTTCATCCATATATCAATCAAGATATTTTGATACGTGTTCCTGGTAATTGTCGTACTAAGCTAGTTTCTGATGAAAATGTTGGTTATATTTCGAAATGTTAGCAGTAAATCTTCCTATACTGCTAGATCGAACTACATCTTTGATAATAATTCAAACAAAATCAGAGAAATAAACTAAAACATTCAATAATACAATTAATAGTTATATATGAACAAAATGATCACATTTTGTTGGATACAAAATAATTTGGAAAATAAAGTCAAGAAAAGTTTGTACCAGAAAACAAACAATTCGGTATATACGATGCTGATGATATATGACTTTTCACTTCAGGTCGTGTTTACTGGGTAAAGTCACAAAAAGTCACAAACTTAAATGAAAGATATGGATATTGTCACCAAGGAATATAATGAAAATAGCATGGACACATTAATCCTGTTACAGAAAAGAAAATAGCCTGAAAACTCTATTAAGATAAATTGTTGGTCAACTAAATCTTATCTCTGATTCTAGCCTAAGTCTTCTACGATACTGTTATTTCACTCTTTTTATACATGTTTCCTCAGGTTTCGATTTGGAAGTTTCTTACGCACAAGACAATGTTATTGGAAGAAGACCGATGTCTGATCTTCAGTACCCTCCTTGAACCTGAGCAGCGTTTAGATAAAGTGTTAGAAAATGTAGAGATCTTACCCACTGTATTCTGTAGGCTATACTGAAAAAGAAGAAAGAAAAATCAGTAATGTTCTACTATGTTATAATTAACATCACAGACACACACTATTAGTCTGTACATATAACTTGTTCCCATTGACGAGAATCTTCCAACATCGTTATGCGTATGCCGGGATGTGTGTATCCATCAATATGTATATTGTAGAATGTATTCCTGGCGACTACTCCATACCTCCTTTGTGAAGATCAAATTCCACGGGTTTATTTGTTGTTTTTATTGTGGTTTCTTGTATTTGGTGTGTTTCCCACTTGTTACATGTAGGCTCGTACAAAAGTAACAAAAGAAAAGAGTGAAGCCAACAAACTTTATAAATTTTAACAAAATAATTTAGTTCCCTAGAAAACAATGTAAAAATAGGAAATAGGACTTACGATTTGTGAATATAATCCAAAAATTAATCCTATAAGTGAAAAATATAAGTCCTAACACTAAAAATTTCTAAATGAATCCAAGTTCGAATCTCGATGAAATTCCAATATGGAAGGCGATGACGTCAGATGATGTCGTTGTACTGATTGCAACAGATCCTCGTTGAATAACAGTTTATAATGTTCCCGTTTAGAATTCCAGAATAAATTTCCACTGAATGTCTTTGTTCCAGAACTTTTATAGAGAAAGAGCACTTGCAGTTTTCTAGAGAATAAATGATCAAAAATCACACAAATTAGATGAACTGCAAAACAATTTGGCATCAACAATAGAAACACCTTGTACCCTCAAGGTGTAAGATACGACTGACTAAATTTCACTGAGATATCAGTATTAAACCCAACTAAAACGTCATTTCCACACTCATGATGGGTCACATGATGGCCCACGTGGTCACCTAGATGAAACAACGCAGTAAAAGCGCACAGCTGATAGACACGTACGTCTTGAAAGAACTTAACGAATCTTACTATAAGATTCAATTAAAAAGTTATTTACAAATTAGAGCTATCACACAAGCAGAACATGACCTTGATCATAACCAATCATTTTCATTCAATGTTTACAAACGTCTCAGTCAAGGTGAACTAAAAATAGTGCTTAAGCAACAGTTACATTCTAATTAGGTCAAGTGAATCTTCCGAAAAGAGATTCAAATCCAATGAAAATTATCATTACAATATAATATAATGAAACAAAAATAAAATAAAAATAATCTAAAACTAACGCACAGGCAATTTAATTACATAACACAATAATCAATATATTTACCTAAACTCTTTATATAACGCCAAAGAGCACTTAAGTTTTAAATAATGCCCAAACAAATTTGAAAAGTAAAATGAGAAATCGAATTCAACATTGAATCTTTATACGACAATGCATTCATATTCTGCTGAATACAACATATATTTGTACATAGACTAAAACAAATGTTGCAGAAGAGAAAGGAAATAAAATTATTCAGTGCTGATGGGATTTCACTCCCCGATCCGAAACATCAGGACTGGATATAATTACAATGTATTGATACCCTCAATTAGAAATATCGACAGTTCATTGCTGTAGGATAATAAAAATAAAGATAAACTATTACAAATATTGGTCAAGAAAAGGACATAACCCAAACATCACACTACCGCTTTCTAGGAAGTATTTTATTTGCATTTCGTCTGATTTGTGTATGTAAATTCAGCTTACATCATCTTCAGTATATTTAGATCCGTTATGTGTTCTTTCAGGGTTTCTGCTGTTGTTTGATCTCTTTCGCAATATATATCTTGTATTGTATATATGTCTTGTATATATTATAACAAACTTGTTCTCATATAATAGAATGTTCCGATATCTTTATGTGTATGTCTGTACATATGTCCCTATCAATATATGCTTTTCTGTCTATTGGTCATTCTCAACTTATGATGAAAATGTTGGTTATGTTTCGCAAGTAAATCAAAATATTTACAGAGAGTCCTCATCAATTGCTAAGTAACACAAAATTGACTTGCTACGTGCATCGTCTAGAATGATAACTAATAACTGAATATAACTAAATTGTTTCTTATCCAGTCACAAGCTATATATGGTTATGTCACTTTCACCATATAGGTTTATTTTTATTGTAAGAAACTCGTCCCCATATTCTAGGATGTTCCTGAAATCTTTATCCGGATGTGTGATATATTCACATTTCGATACATTTGTGGAGTCTTCATATAGTGCTGTATAGTACTCAAAACACTTGTTCAGTATATTCTGTATAATAGTAGAAGTCAATTTATGTTTTGACTATCAAGAATCTATGTATAGCGATAGCTCCTTTGCTTTATGTTTATGTATGTATTATAACAAACTGGTTAATAGACTATGATATTCCGACATCTTTATGTTTGTCCATTACTGCACTTATCGATGAAGGTATGTATTTATTGTTATGCAATCCAGCTTATTAGTCATTCTCAACTTGGTTATGATGAAACTGTTTGCTGTGTTTCGCAGATACATTGCTTTGCAAATTGAATTTGATATGTTTGCATATACTGCTGGATAGCGTTCTGATTTGGAAACTACTTCAAACAAAATTAGAAGAAATAAAAGAAGAAAATGAATTACAAAATGAATCATTATATGTGCAAGAAGTGTTCACATGCTGCTGAATAAAACTTATGTTTTGGACAAACCAAATTT
>JAECUM010063952.1:0-11268 GCA_016617855.1 Megalonaias nervosa | reverse complement strand
ACACCTACACATAAACTTGCTAGAGAAATAAAGCAACGAGGAGTAAAATCATGTACATATCACAGGTTCTTTAGATGGTGCGGAGACACGTGGACTCCATCGCGGATGGGTGAAAAATATATACCTAAATATATTATATGGGACGAGATATGCACGGTGTCGTTAGAAACACTAAAAACATTTCTTGATTGGTTATTATTGAAGAATACTGCTGTGATTATGTGCGGCGATCATGGTCAACCACCACCCTTTGTTGGACAGTCTCCACATGAATGGCTAAAGAATAACGTAGATTATTATGAAGAAATACATAATGACCATAGAGCTATCGATGAACCGCTGAAGGAATTTAAAAGATTAATCAGACTACAGCCAGATAAAATACAATGTGAGATAATGCGTAAAGTAATTCCAGAGAAAACTATGAGTGATTTTTGGATTTTATGGAATCCCGCTGATTTGATAGTCGCGAGTAGAAGGATAGTTCGTGATGAACTGCAAAAGAAATTATTTACGTTACATAAAGAAAAGTTTCCAACGTTACCTGTACCTTTGTGCTATCGCCCAGCAGATACTCGACGACAGAATATTGAAGTTGAAATACCAGGTGGAGACACTGAAAATATCCGAGTACAAAATCTTGTACTGAATGACATTGTTTTGGTTGCCTGTGATGTTATTGAGAGCGCATTGAACATGGAAAAATCACCGTGGGTGTAAGGATACGCTATAACGATTCATTCGTCACAGGGATTAACTATCTCTGATACAAATATCTGGATTGTAGATGATCGTATCGAATGGTCAAACTTGGTCTATCTTGCAATATCTCGTGTTAGAAGAATAACTCAACTACATAGGGTTATTATAGATTACGTGATAACTGAGGAAATTACTAATGACGATGTTGTAATAAAGAAAAAATTAGCTGGTTATAAACAATGTGACAAAAAAAATAAGCGTGATTTTGATATTGATGTTGAATTTATTATAAAACTAAAACAATTACAGAATAATAATTGCGCAAGTTGCAACTGTAATATGTCATGGCAGTATTCGAATCCAAGACAATTTACCGTAGACAGAATTAATAGTGATCTCGGTCACACACGTGATAATGTGATGCTGACCTGTCTTGAGTGTAATCGACGTCGAGGCTCTGGACGTTTACAAAATTGAGCTTGGCGGTAATTGCGTATCCTCAGGAATTACTTGTAATTGTTCACGTACAAATCCACGTTGAGGGGCTGTAGAATCTAGTCTTTATATTGGAGGTCTACCAGTGGATCTAACCACGCTAGAAATTTTATGTGTAGTTAGGCTCCAGATAGGATCGGTTGCTCTTTTTTTACCGCCTTCAAGTTCGCCAGGTTCATATAAATATCTAACTGTAACATTACCTAATACTGGTTGAGAGAAAGATTCACGTCGTCCGTAGCCATTGGGTATATATTTTTTTTTGATCGCATTAGAAGGTTTCATGGAAGTTGCACGAGTAATTTCATTATTCAACGCAGCTATCACACTCGGTAATCTTGCAACCCATTCACGAGATCTATCTTTGAAGTCAGTAGATATTTCCTTTGCATATTGATATCCGAATAACAGCTCGGCAAGTGTTCTATTAAATCGTTCAACGATTGCCTGATCACGATGAATTTCAGTATGTCCTCGTCTGATTTTAACGTTACGTTTCTTCATCAACGATGATACTATTCCAAGAAATTCTTTACCGGGATCAACTTGTAGTAGTTTTGGCCATCGTAGACCACCACGTTGATAAATTCGCTCAAACGCAGATGCAACTTCAGATGCTGTTTTTGTTGATAACGGCTCCGCTTCTTTATATCTACTCGCAACGTCAACAACAGTCAATGCATATTTGTACGTGCGTGATTTTCGTCCACGTGTTTTAATAGTATCGTGTGGTAAAAACAAAATATCCGCTTGATGAACTTCATTAGGAACACTAACATCAAAATGCGCGTAATGAATTCTTTTAGGTGGACTTAGGAAGATTTGCCATATTGCCTGTCGTGCTAACCATGATGCAGCGACATTACGTGAAACTTTTGCTGCTTCGGCGAGTTTACTAATTGCTGCTTTACCTCTCCAAAATCCTCTCGGGGAATAATAAACAGATTCCATTATGATAGTTATATAATTAATTTCCAGCCCCTAGCACCAGTTTACCTTTCATAGCAGTTTTTACTAGAAAACTAGCTAATTTTTCTCTGAGAGATTTATTAGGTATAGAATTTAACGCGTGAATCAATTTCACATCTGCGAGATGTCGGTGTTGCAAATCTTTACTTTTATAAGCAACATCATGAACATGACACGCTTGATCAATCTTATTTACTGGATACTCTCCTGGTTTTGGTTGATCTTGATCATCAAGTCGGATATCAAGACGAGTTCCAGGACCACAATAATTATATCCGGGTAAATGTTTCTCACCAGGGTATTTAGCCCACAGAGTTCCTGGTAATTTTCCTAACGAAGCAGCGATATCACCACCTGTCTTTGTTGGAATAAATTTATATTTCTTGGTACCACATTTCACACACTTGCCTGTAAGTGCACGTCTTTTATTTTTTGTTGTTACTGTCGTTAATTCAGTAGTATCGGTGGGTGCTCTGCATCGAACACAATATAGACTCATATTATTTATTATATGGATATAATTGACTTTTCTGCGACACGAAAACAAGAGCCAGTAAAGCACCATCCAGCGTTACCAAATTCTATCAGAATGATTATAATAGGCTCGTCTGGAAGTGGAAAGACGCAATTATTGCTTAATCTGATAATGTGATGGCTGAAATGGGATAAATTATATTTAGTAGCGCCTTCTGTAGATGATCAGCGATGTTACGAAGTACTTAAAGATTTTAATGAAAACGCAAAATCGTTACATGAAGACAATGTCATAGACTTTATTACTGATATTGATGAGCGCCATCTGTAGATGATCTGGATGGATTCATTAATAATTTAGTAGTGTATGATGATGTTATGCTGGACAAACAATCAAATCCAGCTAGAATATTTTCACGAGGTAGACATAAAAATACAGACGTGATTTATGTTACACAGCGTTATACACAAATTCCAAAAGTGATCAGGGATAACTGTAACATTTTAGTTGTGTTTAATGGCGTAGATAATCATACGCTGCAGAATATTTATTATGCTTGGTGTTCAGGCGACATGGACATGAACAAATTTAAAAATTTCTTTTCAAAAGCACAAGCTGCTCCCTTTGGTTTTGTAACGATAAATTTACACGATCCAAGGTCAAGATATCGCAACGGACTTGATATAATTTTTGGACAAAAATCATAGCAGCAGTAGAGCTAATTTAGCTGAGTGTGGTTCTCCAATACTCATTATTGATAATATCTATACTGGCTGTTTAATTTATAGCAGCAGAGAGGGTGAATGACATACGTATGTGACCAGATTGTGAAAAAATCTGGTCAATTAAAGAAGTTTTCATTATTAAGGCAAAAACTTCTTTTTTTCAGCCTTCGTAGGAACCCTTAATTTTCAAAAATAAGGTCTCTACAAAGTTGTAGGGTTCACCCTCTCTGCTGCTCAGTATGTTTATGTAATGCAAAGATATAGAATTTCCAACATTACCCCTAGATTTCTTTACAAAATGGATGTCGCACTTAAAAGACGACCCATACTCTACATGAGCCGAATTTTCAGTAAAAGAAAATCGACTTGTGAGTGAGAATATACAGTATCATCTTGATCTTATGACGATATGATTTCATATAGAGAAGCATACAAGCTATAAGAAAATATGGTTCTTTGCCGGCTAGAAAAAATCATGTACTTTTTAGAAATACAGCGAAAACAAATCTGTAGTAGGCAACCTTAGTAACGACTTGCATTGCATTGATTATAGCAGTACATATTCATATCTTAATGTAATGAAATGTTAACTCCATTTTATCAGAGGATACATTAAATATAAAATTCTGCCATCAGCTGCAAATAGTCAGGCATGGAATTTTATTTGTCGCGTACGTTTTGCAAATTTCACGCTGAATAAACAGCCATTGAAGAACTTCTGTACACTACCTAACTTAGAATTAATTGTGATTATATGATTCTCATATTACGAAATGCAACATGAGCATAACTATCTTCCCAATAACGTGGTTAGTATTACATTTTTCAAAATATATTTGGATTTGAAGTATTGCTTATAATGTCATTGTTTAAATCAGCATTTCGGCGCAAAGTTAACGTGCACACCTAAGTAAAGTGTCAAACGTGAGTAAAACCATACCTGCATTATCTCAATGATCATATTGAGAATAGCTCCAACGAGGCAATGGGCAGCATTTAACTAACATTTTACGTGTATATACAAGGTACAGGTTCGTCTGGCACAGGCATATCCTGCTTCCGCCTTTAAGTGTGATTCTCTCTTGTAATTAGGTGTGCATAATGTAAACATGATGTGTATACGTACTACTAACTTTTTTTTATAGTTGAGTCTTTACTCGATAAGTTCATTGTTGTGATGGTGACAGTACGATTTGTAATATTTATTTATTCTGGATTACAGGAAGGACTCGGACAATGAATAGACGCCCTCTGATGATGAGCAATAGTCCCCGGTTCATAATCTAATGACTTGTGTGCTTCAGATGCAGTACCATATCGGCTTAAATTGGATCGCCTATACGAGATGAATATTCAAAGCCCAAGGTTTCAAAGAAAACTATGAAAGCATCCATTAATGACATACAATCCAATTAAATGTCCGTATCAAAAAGGAGCAGATGTCAACAAAAGACTACGTAACAAAAATAACTCCTAAAGTTGCGAAGTCAATTGCAAATACAAAAGTTCAATGTTCCTGTTCAGAACTAGTACTAAACAGGATGGGGCCGCTGACAGTCCCCAAAATGAACAACAGATGAAAGAGAAAGAGCTCCTGAATAAACTCAGAAATATAGCCAATAACATCTACAACAGCGACGTGCTGAAAAGAGGGTTGCGAGAGATGACCGGCAGTACGCTATCGACTTACATGCGAGAACTTCAAAGCTGTCGACTATGGCCTATGTCCAGACTGTTCCGGTTATTTTGTTCACTGTGTGCTCTGGAGGCACAGTTGTTCTTTCAAACCATCGAAAGAAGAGGGAAGACTCCAAATAATTGCTCCATTAAATTTTCTGCTCCTTTTCGTACTAGTCCGTCGTATCCTCCACACAAAATGAAGCAATGAGACAATATTAGCTTGAACTTTCAGAAATTGTGTTAGACGATTCTGTTCACCTAATGTCGTGTCAGTGAAGTTTCTGACATGACAACAGGAGAATGCACACATATACACACGGTTGTATAGATGATTTGATAAAAAGATTAATTGTCTGATTTGGAGATAAAGCTTTGCAAGACCCCGCCTAGAGTTGAAACTGGGACACAAAGAGGAGGAGCAGTACCAGTGCTTTTCAACAGACCATGAGCTACTTGGAAAATGAAAAGAGATAGTTTTCACAAGATCAAACCCGTTATTATTCCACATAGTGGACTGTACGAGATCGCATTTACGACGTGCATGCCGTTGTGCATGCATGTTGCAAGGTATGGCACAAAAGAACTCGATAAATTAACATCGTTCAAATTTATAAAACACAATGCGACCATATCACGAATGATAAACATGAACACAACGAAATTTGTAGTCTTGCCAATCGTCCTTATCACGATATCCGGGTTCAGAAAAAACGTACTGCAGTCAATCCAGTTGCCAAAATTCAAGTTCCTGCTGATGTCTCACATTCCATAAATCTGGGAGGGAAGGATGAAAACGAAGGGGAGAACGCCATCAAACAATAAAATCTTGATGAATACCTTTTAAGCAACATTTAGAATGAAAGTTGTTAATATGCTACAGAAAAAAAGTTAACAAACATATGCTACAGAAAGCAAAGTAAACGAACAATCTTCATAAAACGACTTCATTTTGAATCGTGGCTGAATGACATGTTCCATTGACTGTATCATACAACTAAGCTTGAAATGTTCCGTTAAGTCCGGATTGTCTGGCATAATTTTCCAGCAAACACGATATTTTACTTCGTTATTTGCTCCTCAACGTTTCCAGTAAGAACATTGTTTATTCCTTAATTTATGGAGTATTGCAACCAAGATACTTCCATTATTTTCACATCCGGGTGCTTGTATTTTCTTTGATGGCTATGAAAAAAGAGATTATAAACTTCATCAGCTAGTCATTCTTTTCCACAGACAATCAGAAAGACGAAGCGATATTCTCAGATCATTTCTTACCCAGTAAGTTAAATTGTGGTGTCTACGGTTTTCTGTTGCTATAGTTTTTCATACCCAAGATAAACATATTGATTATTCAATTGATTTTAGAGCTAATTCTATTTGTATAGAAAAATGTCCATATTTCAATCAGCTACTTTATAAAGATCCCATTTAAACAACCCCAAGACTTTAACGGAGGGTCTACAAAAAATGGATGAAACCCGCAGTATCAATTAGTTCCAAAATGGCAACAACGGAGGGAAAAATTAACGTAGGTTTTACAAGAAAGTGTGTGTGTGTGTGTGTGTGTGTGTGTGTGTGTGTGTGTGTGTGTGTGTAAAACAAGGGGTCTCCATGCCTACTTATTCTTTGTAGCTAAAACCAAGAAGAGATCTAGCTGTTTGCTGTTAACGAATGTTTTTATATTAATAATAAAACTTAGTATTATGTTTATAATAGAATCTCCAAAATGGAAACAATTAAGACGTTCTTATTGTTTGAAGAAGGCATTGAAGCATAGGCCTTCTAAAGGTCAGTTAATTGTAATAAACTCAGTATTCTGTGTTTTTAAGTGCAAAATATCACAAGGGTCGTGTGACCCTCGTTTATCTGGTGCGGTAAGATTTTTTCACCTAAGCACAGTTTTCAGAATTAGCAATTAAGCAGTATTCTAAGAACTAGCGACTAATAGCATTACATTCAGTAATGCTATTTTACGATACTGCCTTCCTTTACAAGTAAGTATACTCATTATATGTGTTGATGAAGATACCACATTATTTAACCATCGTTTATGGAAATGTAAAATCTTTCGGAAAAAATTTAAAACTCTTTAGTATAACGATATGAACCTCTACTTCAATTGTATGCGATCGGTTTCTAACATCTTAATGCTTTATTGAGAAATATTAGACCTTGTAGTGTTAATCTAGTTTTGAAATATCAACATTGGTGTCAGTAACATGTTCATTTAAATTGATGGTATCCCATTTTCTGCTTTCATACAAACGTTGAAAAGCTTGTAAACATTTCCATTTAAACAAATGCATGTGACTCGTCATCTCTTAATGACATAGGCTTTATCTTTGCTAGCATAATTGTTAAGAGTGGGGAAATACTATATAGCCTTTTATCCTCTATCAACCCATTTAGATTTGGAACTGTTCATAGTTTCGTTAATTTTTTTACTCCGTTATTCAATAGCTTCTTCGTTTTTTTCTGCTTAGTTCTTGATAATTTTCTTAGGTTACAGAATGTTTTGCTAATTTCTTCATTTTTCCAAGTAACTGTGCTTCTCAATAAATTGTGTTTGACATTAGTAATACAAAATCATAATTAGGATTTCAACATGTTGTTTTAAGACATCGCGTACAGTTTACTTACCTAACTGTATGTATTCTGCATCTTGCAATAAATAATAGCCAAACTCTCAAAAACGTTGTCCGTTTTGTAATCCAAATTTAATAATTACTACAGAGTGAGCCGTTTTGAACCACGTTTCTGTCAAAACTTATGTAAGATCGACGAATAGGGGGTCAGATATATCAACAATCTAAACTAACTTCTTTTTAAGTGTTTCTTTTTCTCCAATTATACTTATTGGCATCTATATTTAATTTTCTTCACATTCCGATCGGTTCAAATTCATCACATGGACCTAATACGTCATCTCTTGCCTCGGGGTTATAGATATTTTATGTATATTTAATTTAATTGTTTTTTGTTTTGTTAGTTTTAAATTTGTTTAATTCCATTACATGTTATTGTAATGTAACTTTGTTTACTGGATTTGATATTTCCATAAATTCAGTTCAGTTCTGTTTGACCTGTTATTTTTTTTATTTCACTGATAAACAACCAGTAATAGAAACACTGTATTTAGTTTCTGACCTTGATTCAGAACCAGTGACAGTTTTGGTAAACAACTTTTTAAAAAAGTTTCTTTTATTCTTTCTCAGAGTAAGAGCCATTAAGTTAAGTCAAGGCCATACCTGGAGTACGTGATATGAAACGTGTTTATTGTTACAAACTTTTTATTTTTCTAGAAGGTTGACCCTCATCCGGGAATCTGTTTTGCGTCTTAAAATAGTGTATAACTGTTGTCTTGATAGCGGATAGTTCAGTTGGGCTCCAAACAATTCACACGTTAAGTTGTCATTCAGTTGTGTCCAGTTTGAATTGAAATTTATTTTATGGAATTCAAATGATTCTTTTCCCTGGAAATACACAAGTGCTCCAACAAAATTCTTGGGCAAAGACATTCATTGAAATTTAATCGGAATTCAAAACTGGAATAATATTTACTGTGATTCAACAAGGAACTGTTGATACAACAGTACTTTGCAGACTACAACAGACGTCATCGTCTTCCATTTTGGATTTCATCGGAACTCGAACTCAGATTCATTCAGGACTTTTTAATACTAGGACTTCCATTTTTTAATTTTTGGATTATTTTTGGATTTGTTTCATAAACCCGTAAGTTCCTTTTCCTCATTTTTCCCTTGGTATTCTAGGGAAATGCATTATTTGTTAAATTTTACAAACCTTGTTGTCTTCACTCTTTTCTTATTACTTTTTTTAAGCCCCTAGACTCGCAACAATATTAAAATAATTAAAAGTGTCTACAGTAGAGCTGAAAGTAACACTACGACCACCTGCTAAAAGTACGTTTTACGATGTAGTTGAGTGATGTTCATTGCAATGCCTTAATAGACGACTGATGTATCTTTCTTTGGGTCATATGTATACATTAACTTTATGTTACAATCCTGAATACAAAATTCTAAAATGAGCATATTGCCCTAATTATCATGTTTAATGCTAGGTACGACAACATTCAGATTTTTTAATTGGCAAAATAGCAACCACCTTAATGTTACATATGTTTCAAATTTCCTGTATGTAGCAGGCAACTGCCTCCTGCGGTCAACGGCCAGGTGTTAGCTAACCAAAGAATTAGTTCTCCTTGCCTTGCATCCCATCTACATTAACTATTTGGTCTATGCAAGATGACATTTGCTTGTGAGTAGGTCATTATTTAGATAAAGGATTATCAAGTTTAAAAAGGTGTACCTGTGTTCAGGGATCACCTACATGTAAGGGCCAGGATAGACTTTTCTTTTGAGTGGCTCCTAATGACAGTTTTGACGTTGTATATAGTCCTAACTTACAAACCTCATGCTATGAACCTTTACAAGCAGTTCAACTATCTTATTCGTACATTTGCATTGCTGACGCTGGCTTTATCTACATTTCATGTTTCTCCTTTTTCTCAAATCATGTATAGTTTTCTTCAAGGATTACTCTTGTTTCAATTAGATTAGATGTTTTAGTATTTTTCATTCTTATTAAAATATATGTTCACACACTATACATTTAATTTGGAAATATGTCATTTTATGAACAAAACTCCTGGCCAATTATAAGGAATTGGGTTATAAAATCTTATTTTAATATCTCATTGGCCGCTTTACAAACGACATTCAATCCGAGAGTTTTAATGTTTGCAAATTGTAGACGGGGTAATACAGCATACTTATATCTTTGTTTATTATTTTCTGACATACTGCCTATAGTATAAAATAATAATAAGAATATGACGATATCATGATAAAGGAAACGAATCATTTATTTTTCCAGTTTGCAAATACTGGTCTTAATTTCTTGATCATCGTTTCGGTTTCTGATTACCTTTTATTTTTCAAATATTGTACTTGTTCTACTGAAGTGTTACATGGTTTCTAAGTATATTAGAAGTGAAACTTCGTATTACCAATCCAAGTGCTCTTTGGATAGGAAGAATGCATAGTGCAGAAACGTTTCATCGTATGCAAAATTACAATAACTGCATGAATTTGTATCATTAGACATGAGGTTTCCATTGGATTTGGATAAAATAGTGACTAAAATGTTTGTTTTTAAGAAACAGAAATGATTAAAAAAAATTTTAAACAAAGTGATATTTGATACTAACTAGTGGATTAACGGTGTTCAAAACATAAATAATCTGAAACCAACGCATTTGTTCACCTCACTATCAAATCCGTCGAAACGTTGTACGAGAAATTAACATATTTTTCACTTTTTGTTGTAACTATGTGAAATGAAATAACTGTTCCTATTAGGAGACGAAAATGTGATGATAAAATCCGAAAAGAATAAAAACGCTTTTTGATGTGATGCCGTATTAGTTGGGAAATTGATGTCTTGGAATTCAAGAGATATTTCAGTGGGAAAGATTTTTATGTAAAATGATACATTTAGATCTTCCTTTACCTTCTAGAAACTGTGTCACATAATAATAAACCAGCTGAACGAAATGTAAAGAAAGCTTTAATGTTAATATGTGTTTCCAAATGCGATGTGACAAACAGTTTGGAATGATGCAAGGTCAAGAAACGTTTGATTTCTAGTTGTATTTGCAATCCTAATAAAAAGAGGTATACCTATGTTATACTGACTGAAACATTTTCTCAAAGAATATTATATTTTAGAAATATATATATATATATATATATATATATATATATATATATATATATATATATATATATATATATATATATATATATATATATATATATATATATCAATCGAACCTGAAATAAAATGTCATGTTAATTTGGGAAACATGGAAGAAGTTCTTCCAGCTATATCAAATCAAAACGTTGTCTTTCTCGAATGCACATTGAATGGCATTATGCACATTGTACAATAAGATGTGTTTTTAATGTATAATGATATTCCATAGCCAAACAATCATTATAATTGGAATCCTCTCTCTCTCTAATTTTTAAAAGAATGTAACAAATAATAATAAATGTAAATATTTTGTCAACATTCACCATGTGATTTAACCAACTCTTATTGTTTACAAGAGCTGTATTAAATGCATACGTCTAATAATATGGGAAATCTTATAAAATATAAGATCACCTCATGCTTCTCTTTTCTGAACCAATG
>JAECUM010063950.1:0-10357 GCA_016617855.1 Megalonaias nervosa | reverse complement strand
AAGCTTAATAAGACTGATTAAGAAGTAAAATAAGACATATTTACAAGGTTCATAAAACATATATACGAGCTTCATAGGTCATGTTTACGGGGTTAATAAGACATACTTCAAAGCTAAATAAGACAGATTTACAAGCTTAAAAAGGCATATTTACAAGCTCAATAAGACAAATTTACAAGGTAAATAAGACATATTTACAAGCTTAAAAAGATATATTTACAAGGTTAATAAGACTTATTTGCAAGTTAAATAAGACATATTTACAATCTAAATAAGACATATTTACGAGCTTCATAAGACATGTTTACAGGCTTAATAAGACATATTTAAAAGCTAAATAAGACATATTTACAAGCCTAATAAGGCATATTTACAAGCTTCATAGACATATTTATAAGCTAAATAAAACATATTTACAGGCTAAATAAGACATATTTATAAGCTTCATAAGACATATTTACAAGCTAAATAAGACATTTTTACAAGCAAATTAAGACATGTTTTCAAGCTTCATAAGACATATTTACAAGCTTAATAAGACATATTTACAAGCTTCATAAGACATATTTACAAGCTTCATAAGACATATTTATAAGCTTAATAAAACATATTTACAAGCTAAATAAGACATATGTACAAGCCAAATAAGACATATTTACAAGCTAAACAAGACAGATTTACAAGCTTTAAAAGACATATTTACAAGCTTAATAAGACTTATTTACAAGTAAAATAAGACATATTTACAAGGTTCATAAAACATGTGTAGGAGCTTCATAGGTCATGTTTACAGGCTTAATAAGACATACTTCAAAGCTAAATAAGACATATTTACACGCTTAAAAAGACATATTTACAAGCTTAAAAAGGCATATTTACAAGCTTCATCAGATATTTACAAGGTAAATAAGACATATTTACAAGCTTAACAAGACATATTTACAAGCTTAATAAGAGATACATTTTCGCAAGCTAATTAAGACTTATTTACAAGCTAAATAAGACATATTTACAAGATAAATAAGACATTTGTACGTGCTTCATGAGACATATTTACAAGCTTCGTAAGACATATTTACAAGTTAAATAAGACAGATTTGCAAGGTACATAAGACATATTTACAAGATTAATAAGACATATTTACAAGATTAATAAGACATATTTACAAGAATAATAAGACATACTTACAAGCTTAATAAGACATATTTACAAGCTTCATAGACATATTTACAAGCTTAATAAGACATATTAAGAGGCTTAATACCACATATTAACAAGCTAAATGAGACATATTTACAGGTTTAGCAAGACATATTTACAAGCGTAATAAGACATATTTACAAGCTAAATAAGATATTTTTAAAGCTGAATAAGACATGTTTACAAGCTTTATAAGACATATTTACAAGCTTAATACGATATATTTAAAAATTTTCTAAGCTATATTGGCTTTCTTTGTAAGACATATTTACAAGTTTAATAAGACATATTTCCAAGCTAAATAAGACATATTTACAGGCTTAATAAGACATATTTACAAGCTTAATAAGACATATTTACAAGCTACATAAGACATATTTACAAGCCAAATAAGACATATTTACAAGCTAAATAAGACAGATTTACAAGCTTTAAAAGACATATTTACAAGCTTAATAAGACTTATTTACAAGTAAAATAAGACATATTTACAAGGTTCATAAAACATGTGTAGGAGCTTCATAGGTCATGTTTACAGGCTTAATAAGACATACTTCAAAGCTAAATAAGACATATTTACACGCTTAAAAAGACATATTTACAAGCTTAAAAAGCATATTTACAAGCTTCATAAGATATTTACAAGGTAAATAAGACATATTTACAAGCTTAACAAGACATATTTACAAGCTTAATAAGAGATACATTTTCGCAAGCTAATTAAGACTTATTTACAAGCTAAATAAGACATATTTACAAGCTTCATAAGACATATTTATAAACTTCAAAAGACATATTTACAAGATAAATAAGACATATTTACAGGTTTAACAAGACATATTTACAAAATTCATAAGACATATTTATTAGTCAAATAATGCATGTCTACAAGCTCAATAAGACTTATTTAGAAGCATCATAAGATATATTTACAAGCTAAGTAAAACATGTACAAGCTTAATAAGGCATATTTTCCAGCTAAATAATACATATTTACAAGATTCATAAGACATGTTTACAAGGTAAATAAGACATTTTTACAAGCAAATTAAGACATGTTTCCAAGCTTCATAAGACATATTTACAAGCTTAATAAGACATATTTACAAGCTTAAAAAGACATATTTACAAGCTAAATAAGACATATTTACAAGCTAAATAAGACAGATTTACAAGCTAAATAAGACATATTTACAAGCTTAAAAAGACATATTTACAAGCTTAATAAGACTGATTAAGAAGTAAAATAAGACATATTTACAAGGTTCATAAAACATATATACGAGCTTCATAGGTCATGTTTACGGGGTTAATAAGACATACTTCAAAGCTAAATAAGATATATTTACAAGCTTAAAAAGGCATATTTACAAGCTCAATAAGACAAATTTACAAGGTAAATAAGACATATTTACAAGCTTAAAAAGATATATTTACAAGGTTAATAAGACTTATTTGCAAGTTAAATAAGACATATTTACAATCTAAATAAGACATATTTACCAGCTTCATAAGACATGTTTACAGGATTAATAAGACATATTTAAAAGCTAAATAAGACATATTTACAAGCTTAATAAGACATATGTACAAGCTTCATAGACATATTTACAAGCTAAACAAAACATATTTACAGGCTAAATAAGACATATTTATAAGCTTCATAAGACATATTTACAAGGTAAATAAGACATTTTTACAAGCAAATTAAGACATGTTTTCAAGCTTCATAAGACATATTTACAAGCTTAATAAGACATATTTACAAGCTTAATAAGACATATTTACAAGCTAAATAAGACATATTTACAAGCTTAATAAGACATATTTACAAGCTAAATAAGACATATTTACAAGCTTCATAAGACATATTTACAAGCTTAATAAGACATATTTACAAGCTAAATAAGACATATTTACAAGCCAAATAAGACATATTTACAAGCTAAATAAGACAGATTTACAAGCTTTAAAAGACATATTTACAAGCTTAATAAGACTTATTTACAAGTAAAATAAGACATATTTACAAGGTTCATAAAACATGTGTAGGAGCTTCATAGGTCATGTTTACAGGCTTAATAAGACATACTTCAAAGCTAAATAAGACATATTTACACGCTTAAAAAGACATATTTACAAGTTTAAAAAAGCATATTTACAAGCGTCATAAGATATTTACAAGGTAAATAAGACATATTTACAAGCTTAACAAGACATATTTACAAGCTTAATAAGAGATACATTTTCGCAAGCTAATTAAGACTTATTTACAAGCTAAATAAGACATATTTACAAGGTAAATAAGACATTTGTACGTGCTTCATGAGACATATTTACAAGCTTCGTAAGACATATTTACAAGTTAAATAAGACAGATTTGCAAGGTACATAAGACATATTTACAAGATTAATAAGACATATTTACAAGATTAATAAGACATATTTACAAGCTTAGTAAGACATATTTACAAGAATATTAAGACATACTTACAAGCTTAATAAGACATATTTACAAGCTTCATAGACATATTTACAAGCTTAATAAGACATATTAAGAAGCTTAATACCACATATTAACAAGCTAAATGAGACATATTTACAGGTTTAGCAAGACATATTTACAAGCGTAATAAGACATATTTACAAGCTAAATAAGACATTTTTAAAGCTGAATAAGACATGTTTACAAGCTTTATAAGACATATTTACAAGCTTAATACGATATATTTAAAAGTTTTCTAAGATATATTGACTTTCTTTGTAAGACATATTTACAAGTTTAATAAGACATATTTCCAAGCTAAATATGACATATTTACAGGCTTAATAAGACATATTTATATGTGTTACGTATATGTAATTTAATTACTTGTGTGTAGTTTTAAATCCTCTTTTTTTATTTCTATTTCATTACATGTTATTGTAATAACTTTATTGTATTTGACATTTTTCTAAAACAATTCAATTCAGATCTAATAAATAATCAATATTGCTTCATTGTATTTTTAGCTGACCTAGTTACTTACCTTGGTTCAAAGTTTAGTAAACACTGAGTGAAAATCATTGGTCTTAATCAAGGTCATGCTTGGCCTGCGTGTTAGTTGAATGAACAACGATTAATTATTAAATTCATTTCCAGTGTGGGAATCGTTGGTTTTTAGCTAAGGCTTACTAGAGTACATGATAATAGACGTATTTTTTTACTGCGCTGTTCGGACAGAGTTATCACATGACCCATCACGCGGGTCTGAAATTGCGTTTTTAGTTGGGTTAAAACATAGTTCATAGTGATTTTATAGTCAGTTGTATATTATACCTTCAGGCTGAACGGTATTCCTGTTGTTGCCATTTGAATTGAACCTTTTACTTAATATAATTTATTTTCCTGGAGACTTTACGTGTGTTCACCGAAATTCTTGGACAAAGACATTTACTAAAACTATTTGGAATTCTTAAGCCGGAATTATATTCTTGGTGACTCAACAAGGAACTTTTGACACATCAGTACAAAACTGGTTATAGAGGACGTCATCGCCTTCCATCTTGGAACTTCATCGAGATTCGAACTTGGATTAAATTAGAACTTTTTAGTGATAGGACTTATATTTTTAAATTCTAGGATTAGTTTTGGGATTAGATTCACAAACCGTAAGTCTATGTTTCATATTTTTACCTTGTTTTCTAGGGAAATAAGTTATTTTCTTAAATTTACAAAGCTTGTTGGCTTCACTCTTTGTTTGTTACTTTTGTACGAGCCTACACGTAACACAAGCTAAATAAAACATATTTATAAGCTAAATAAGACATATTTACAAGCTAAATAAGACATATTTACAAGCTTAATAAGACATATTTACAAGCTAAATAAGACGTATTTACAAGCTTCAGAAGACATATTTACAAGCTTCATAAGACATATTTACGAGCTAAATAAGACGTATTTACAAGGTTAATAAGACATATTTACAAGTTTAATAAGACATATTTACAAGCTTCATAGACATATTTACAAGCTTAATAACACATACTTACAAGCTTAATAAGACATATTTACAAGCTTAATAAGACATATTTAAAAGTTAAATAAGACATATTTACAAGCTTCATAAGACATTTACAAGCTTCATAAGACATATTTACAAGCTAAATAAGACGTATTTACAAGGTTAATAAGACATATTTACAAGTTTAATAAGACATATTTACAAGCTTCATAGACATATTTACAAGCTTAATAACACATACTTACAAGCTTAATAAGACATATTTACAAGCTTAATAAGACATATTTAAAAGTTAAATAAGACATATTTACAAGCTTCATAAGACATTTACAAGCTTCATAAGACATATTTACAAGCTAAATAAGACGTATTTACAAGGTTAATAAGACATATTTACAAGTTTAATAAGACATATTTACAAGCTTCATAGACATATTTACAAGCTTAATAACACATACTTACAAGCTAAATAAGACATATTTTCAAGCTAAATAACACATATTTACAAGCTAAATAAGACATATGTACAAGCTTAATAAGACATATTTACAAGATTCATAAGACATATTTACAAGCTAAATAAGACATATTTACAAGGTTCATAATACATATTTATGAGCTTAATAAGACATTTTTTAAAGCTTAATGAGACATTTAAAAGCTTAATAAGACATATTTACAGGTTTAACAAGACATATTTTCAAGCTTCATTAGACATATTTACAAGCTTCATAAGACATTTTTACAAGCTTAATAAGACTTATTTACAAGCTAAATAAGACATGTTTACAAGCTAAATAAGACATATTTACGAGCTTAATAGCACATATTTAAAAGCTTAATAAGACATATTTACTTAAAAGCCTTTTCTATCAATATTCCTAAATTTTCAATTTTAATGTCAGTGTTCGGCAATATGGATACGTAAGGGTCAAATGATGCCTTTCCCGACATGACCTAGACATCATCAAACCTCTGAGCTTGAATTTCAGCTTGATATTTCGTGTCATTATAATATAATTTACATATATAATGTCACGTTTGATTGGTAGCAAGCGGAAAACTCGATCTCAAACTCTAGCTATGATTATACTGATATACAAGTCTAAAACAACTAATATATTCTGGCTTCGGATGAGGTGAGTCCTCAGAACTGTCGTTCAAAAGGGTTTCGAACAGAGGAAGGAACAATCTTCTGTAAAGAACATTTTAGATTTTGATCTAGTATTAAGCAGCAAAATTCAGATATTTCATATAGACAACTGCAAATGTATGCAGAGGTCAAATTCGATTTTACATGTATAATTGTAAAGCATGTGCGACAGCAATGCGATATCTAAACAGTTCAGAATCACTAATTGGGCAGTAAATAAATTATTAACCAAACCAAACAACGACAAACATTCTGAAGTTATTGCGCTCATAAAGAGGCTCTAGTTCATTTTTCTAATAAGGAGGTGATAACAGTTAGGTCACTTTATACGTACGGACTTGGCGTCAAGTGAGATACACAACTTTGCGTCTAGTGATCTAATCTTATGTAAGTAAAGAGAGATATTCTTTCATATATGAAAATGTGACATCATGTTACTACAACAGGATTAGAACATTTTATGGGATCAATAAAAAGTTACATATATTTCTATGGCTACACGTAACTTATTTATAAATAAATACTAATTTCACTGGTACGGGTTTGATTTTCAAACTAGAACAGACCATTGAACGAAATTTACTAAATCTATCACATATTTGTATTTACCTTACAGTTTGTTGTTAATAATTTAAAACTTGCAGGATTTATCCTACTGACGAAATGTCGTTTCCACAGGTTGCTATTTGATCGACTTCCACGAATTTTCAGTAAAGCCAAACGTTTGGTGCCTCCCGATGCGGCACCCACATTGCAGTAAATCTAGCTTCTTATTTGGTTATCCGTTGCACGCTTGGAGTTAGTAAAGAACAGGACTAGTTACAGCGTTAAATATTATTTCCATTTTATGATGCATGTATATTTTCTAAAGAATTAGTGTCTTAAAAGCCTATATAATCAATATCACGCAATTATAAACTATATTTTCAGCAATCGAACTTACCCGTTGGTCCCAATTCAAAAATTCCCAAATTGAATTATTTTATATCAGCAAAACTGGATCATTCTGTTTATATTTAATTTTAAATATTAGATAGAAATAGGCTGATTTCCCCAAAGCGCAATGACTGAGCTAATTTGTGATTTCTTGTTAATTTAGACTTATAGTGAGCCTTTCTGTTTTTAGGAATAAAAGTTTAAT
Source organism: Megalonaias nervosa (assembly GCA_016617855.1). Lineage (NCBI taxonomy): Eukaryota > Metazoa > Mollusca > Bivalvia > Unionida > Unionidae > Megalonaias > Megalonaias nervosa. The sequence continues at coordinate 2,855 of JAECUM010063950.1, read as the reverse complement.
ATGAATCTAAAATATCAGTTCTGGTTTATTTTAATAAGAGACACATCAGGGCCCTATCTCTTAATATTCTTCATATTTTATTACATGTTCATATACGATGTATTTAACATTCTTGGTCCATACATAACAAGTAATTTCGATATTTCTACAAAATAAAGAATATGAAAACAAATTCTGCTTCAACCTGCTATGTTGAAAAAGTATTCGTGTAAACGATGCGTGGTTTGCATTTAACTTGTAAAATCTGGTAAAAATTACCGCAAATTGGAGAACAAGACAAAACTTAACTCCTAGGACGATACCTACTACTTAATGTTATAGTTTGTGTTTACTCGGTCACATTAAGTTAACATTGAAATACTTTGATTGGTACATGATATAGATTTGAGTGACAATATTGTATCCATTTATATTTATTTTCATAATAAAGGCATACAAGTTACGTCCATTTTCCATGTGTTTGGTAGGGTATCATTTGATCTTAGTGATTTAGGATACTGTACGAAATTTATACGGTGTTTTCTATGTGAATGTGTCATAAATGTAGTTGATCATCATTTAAGCTGCATACGGAATCTATATTAATTAATGCCCTGTATATGTACAAGTTATCTGCTTATGCTCTCATAAAATTAGTACAGATCCGAACAACGCAGCCCCAGAAATGCTGATATAAAAGCCATGCATAATTCATAGCTGATAAAGTGGCTGTAACACTGTCATATTTAAGTCGTATTTCGGTTACGTACGAAATTCATGTTTTACTTGCTTATCCTACATGGGTTTATTCACATATGCATATATTATCTATTCTTTTTTGTGATTCAAATTTGTGGGCACATATATAACACATATTGAACTCATGAATGTCACATATATGAAACAAATCTTCCTAGTACAAGGCTTTCAAAATAATTTTCGAAAACATATTTGTTCCAAATTGTATAACGATTCGAAAGTGTCGTATGTAAACTCCAAATGATCGATATGAGTATATGATTACAGCTGGTCCTAAACAATACACCAAGTAAAATCCACTTTAAACTTGTTTATAATTGAATTGAACAATAGTTAAAGGTCTCCTATACAATTATGAATACCATTATTTTTCATTTTGTTTTAAAACTTCAACCCTCAATTTTCACAAAGTTTCAAATAATTTTAAATTTGGAGTCCTATGATTTACTAAAATTATTGACATGAATTATTAAATATTATTTGATTGATTCTGTTTGTTGTCATATATAATTTATTTTCACTCATTAAATGATGCTCAATAATTAATTTGATAAATATAGTGATACTGAATATTAATCTAAGAAAGGAACACATGTTACGTGTCGAGGCAAATCAACTATCGCGAAATATTTTGGGTTACACGGCTCTCGTCGAATGGTCAAGGAGCCTCCATGCATCACAGTCTGCCGAATGTTCCCTCAAAAGCCCTGTTTTTAGCAGCAGAGCCTATGGTTCCGGAAATTTGGTCCCTCACTGCAAGAAAGCAAAAACGTTCCTCCGAGTCAACGCACGGGGTTATACGAAAACCCCACAGAGTTCTACGACTCCCCATCCAAAGTCTACCCTACAGCAGAAGATTGCTCCCGTAAAGTAGAATCCTTCCTGAAAAAATCATTGCGTTTTCTCTTTTGCAGGAAAGTCACAATTTTAAACAGATAAGAAAAACATTTAAGATCTATGTGAGGTAACGTTAGAACTCCACCTATCTGATCCCAGTTTTGACACCATTATAACATTGTCTGTCCTTATGATCTGCACCTTTATTATATTGAAATTTTCCACCTTAGTTAGTATCAAATTGTTTTGGTCTTTGGTCTTTATTGTCTCTTGCCACTATATAATAATAACCTCCCCGAGCTTCGGTGAACTAATTTGCCTGTGTATCCATATCAAATATATTCATAAAGGATTTTTCCCAGAGAAACAGTTACAACTCCTTAACACGATTAGTTACCAGTTGGTCCCTAAGAAAAAGTTAGCAATATCCTCGAACGTTTTTTTTTTCTTCAGTTTTACCACATTCAACCAACCGCTGTAAAAATAAATTTCCGCAATGTCTCTCCTCTCTTGGGTCACGTTACTCAAGCTTAAGAAACCCTCACTCTTTTAACTCGTCTATCGAAAGGTGAGGCTGTCTTAGCGCATCGTTCGTGGTGAGTAGCGAATGATCATTCAGCGTTCTACCCTTTACCAATGTGGTTCGATGGAGCGACCAATAAGATTGATACACTTCTAGATAGTGGCATATCTTTCAAACGGATGCAAATTTCTATCCAAGTTATTATTCCTTCTTCAAATGGGGGCAGGGTTAGGCTTTTCAAGTCGAGGAAGAGTCTCGTTCCCCCTTTCTCATAGTTTTGTAATAATTGAACTTTTCTGTTATGCTCCCTATCCATATTCCTGTCCCTAGATCTCTGGCTTCTAACGTTGCTTGTTTTTGCTATTTCTAAATTCGTTAGTCAACATTTCGAAACTGATCTATTATTTCACTTTTTGCTTCCCTTTAAAATCCCATTCTTTCCTTTTATGTTGTGTCTATAATTATATCTTCTCATTCTCAAATAATATCCTCTCCCCCTCGAATGTTTTTCCTGTAAACATTTTCTAAGGGACTCCACCTCATAGCCAACTATTTTCCCATATCCACTAGATCTTTAAATGACGACACGATCAATACTGCTGATAATATCATCAATCATATGAGCATTGGCATGTGAAACAAACAACTATATATTCATTACACAGAAGAATTGTATCTTTCTTTTCAAAGGGCAACAATATATATATATATATATATATATATATATATATATATATATATATATATATATATATAT
>JAECUM010063949.1:0-13247 GCA_016617855.1 Megalonaias nervosa | reverse complement strand
ATATATATATATATATATATATATTCCTTGCTTTTCGTACTTAAAAGCGCTCCGGTGGCCTAGTGGTAGAGCGTCCTCCTCGGATGCGGGAGGTCGCGGGTTCGAACCCCGGCCGAGTCATACCAAAGACTTTCAAAAATGGTACTAACAGCTGCCTCGCTTGGCGCTCAGCATTAAGAGGTTAGTGTTAAGAATGGTTGGCCTGGTGTCAGGATAATGTGACTGGGTGGGACATCATGCTATATGTCTGCTGCATGATGCCCCAGTGTTAAACGTCACAATAAAGTGTCACACTGCAGACATTGTAGCGATATAACTGAAAAATTGTTAAAGCTACGTTTAAAAATCTAAATCACACACACACACTAGTACTTAAAAGGTAACTTCTCCTTGTTAGAAATGTATGTAAAGAGTTTAAGGGGATGTTTGTAATGACTAGGGAACTGTTATATTGTAATGACCATATCAGTATCAGTCTGAATCGATATAGATCAGGGTTCTCAAACTCAAACCACCCTGAGAACCGCATGAGGGCATTTTCGACGGCCCAAGGGCCGTACCACCTTTGTTGTCTCTCTTGACACCTTGTGACGCCAATCATTTTGCGGGCCACAGGACATTATTTATGTAGCTTTATCGTGTTATACAAGAATAGTATCATCAATTTCCATCGTAATCCTAGTGTTTCATTACGTAGCATGTCGCCTAAGAACCTACAATGCTTCCTGACCGAATTTGATGAAGCGAATTTATTTTCACATCGCGCTTTAAATGTCAACACTATCGAGTTAACCAAAGAGGTATCGTTTAGTGTATATCTGAACAAAGACGAACAGTAGAAATAAATAGTATTAGCTTCAGAACCATGCCTAGTTTAACCATATATTTGCAGTTCCATTACAAACTGCGAATCGAGTTTCCCCCAATATACATTAAACTACAGGGAGCACCAACTCTCATAGCTAGTATATATATATATATATATATATATATATATATATATATATATATATATATATATATATATACTCTCTCTATATATATATATATATATATATATATTTTATCCAGCCCCGTAAACTGCATTTAAATCGTGGGCAGTTTGAAACAGGTCATAACAACCATCATTAAGTGATGTATCATCCGCCCAACCAACCACCGCCCAGTCCGGGCCCAAAATCCCAGTCTTGCAACAGTTTATGCTCACATTGAAATGGGTGCGGGGAGGGGCAGAATTTCTACCAAAGAAAGTACTTAATGGGATATTGTTTGCTGATTAATATTTGTATATTATTCCCCAATGAATATATACGTTACAAAGATGTTATCCGTTATTTTTATCATCGGCTATTCTCATAATTATCACAATAATCATGACCTTATTTATTATCATGATCATCAGCTTTTCATGTTCTTCATTGTTCTGTTTATTGTCTCTTTATCATTGGTGCCCTGCCCCTCGTCGTTTTCATCATCATCATCATCATCATCATCATCATCATCATCATCATCATCATCTCCTTCTGCTTTCTCTTTACAAAATAAATAATGTTCTCGATCCGTACCAGTTTCAATCTTATTGTTACAGCGAATCATTACAGTATTACCTGTGAATCGAGTTCCACCTTAATAGACTTTAAGCAGCAGGGGAAATAATACATAGAAGTCTTCTCCATTCCCATTAATAGCAGAAACACAGAAGCAGTCGTTTTAGTAGCTTTAAAGAATTTAAATGACATATCACATGCTGGTAGATGTTTACATTCAAAAGGCAATTTTCATAACATCGTCGTGGTTGTCATTATCATCGTCATCATTATCATCAGCATCATTACAATAACTAGATCTTGTTTTATTTTGATTCTTCCTTGTCATCGTTAATCCTTATCTTCATTATTGTCCTCATTATCATCATCATCGTAATCATATTTTCATTCAAGGCTGATCAATGCAAAAATCTACCGATATGTCCACTTGGTTTTGTACTTTTAAGTAAATCATCTATTCTAATCTTAGCAGTAGTACTAATAAGAGAAACATGTCTAATATATATTGTTGTGATTCAAGGGTCTTAAGCTACGTAACAAGAAGGAGCAATCACCATCACATTGTTTAATATAATAATATAATAATCTAATATATTTATTTATTTTAAAAAGTGAAAAAATAACAAATAACTTATAATATGGTGAATGAGTTCCTAAGATCCTAAAAATTCTATCAATTCTAATAGTCCAAGTGATCCGAATACGCACCAAAGGAATTCCGAATGATGACTCTATTGTTCTGATATACAACACAAAGAAATACTATACTATAAATCAAAATGTCTTTAAATGAATTCACGGTAATTCCAATACAGGTATTAATCCAAATGACCTTTAAATGAATTCATCGTAATTCAAATAGTGCTATAAATACAAATCTCTTCAACGAATGTTAGAGCACAATAATTACACATATTGATTATTAATTTAAAGAAATTGCCTCATATTACTCTTACTTTGGATTTTTAGCACTAAGGTTTTCAATAATTAAATAACCCTGGCAAAAACGAACTATTATTATAAAAATTATAAGATAATAAAAATACGGTCTTGAGGCAGAATCCGTTGTATTATTGTTGTGTTCAGTAGTTCATTTGAGCTGGAATTAATTTCATCAAATTATTCAATTGATTACTCTTCAGATATACAGAGTGCTCAAAAAATAAGATTCTTGGACAGAGACATTCACTAGGATTTATAGTGAATTCAAATCTGGAATTATTTACAGTGTTTCAACAAAAGACTGTTAGTACAACAACACGATACAAGCCACCACAGACACATCAACACCATCGGCATTAGACTTAGTTTGGATTTCCACTAAAGTTTATTCAGAACTTTTACTATTTAGACTTGTGTCTGTAATTTTATGATTATTTTGGGATTAATTCGCAATACGATAAGTTATTTTTATTTTCACTTTATATTCTAGGGGTAAAAGCAAAAAACTATTTGTTGAATTTTACAAAGCTTGTTGCTTGTCACTCTTTTCTGTAACTTATTTTAAGATATTACACTCCTAACAATATAAGGTGGATATTACTCTGGAAACATTATAACAAACCCCACACCCCGACCAACCCTTAGCAGAGCCTGAGCTATGAACCTGTGAATATTCTACATGGCGCGAGACAACCAATACTGCCGCATCCCTTTTTCCGAAGGGTCAGGTTTCGACAGCTTAAAGAACAGACACGGCGCTGTCGATAAGGCATTTAGTAAACAAGTGAATTGGTAACATGTGTCTTTCCGCAAAAATATAAAATATTTTTTCCACTTGATGAGGCTACAATAATTGAACAATAGAATCTTAATAGAAATAGAAGTCTAGAAACGTGAGATAAATTGCAAATTTCATGGCGGCCCTTGATGCCACCAGAAATGATGCTTGTCAATGTTTATTAAAGTTCGCCAAGTTTAAAATAAGTCTATGCGTGCCACCATTTATATGTCTGATAGAAGTATTAATCAAACAATAACCATGATAGAGCAATCTATATGACTTGCTGTAATGTATAAGAGAAAGTGAAGTCCGAGGTTCCAGGTTAAAAATGTTTCTATCCAGGCGTGAAAACATTTTAATCCGTGGAATTATTCAATAAACAACAAGGTGACACAAAATAATGCCTCAAAAATGAAGTGTAACATATAAAGTTCAAAAATATTAAGAGCGTCACTTTCACTTTCACTTTCCGTGGACCAAAGGTACTGACAAATCACATGACATAGGTCATATCCTGCAATCCTAAGGGTACGACGAGGCAGTGGAATAATATTCAAAACTAAAAATAGCATCTAGAAACTAACGGAAAACACAAAAGGAATGTTTCCAGGACGTCAACGGTTTAACCTACATATAAGCCTGACTTATCCAATCATTTTGTATCGGACCTTCACATTATGTGCAATTTTGGTAATTAAAAATGTTAGACAGTTGATGATATTAAGGATGGGAGGAGAGATATGCACCATACCTTACATAGGAAACATGACTAACCTGTGTGAGAGACGAGCTTGGAAATGATGAATGTTCTTGAATAGTGTTTTCTACTATTGCTCTTCACACCAATCCGACTGACATACATGTTCACTAATGACAGCCAAAAAGGACGTTTGCAACAAGCTTTTCTTGTGGTAAGTAAAACACAATTGTCGTAACATCCAAATGAATGCTATTTGTATCTTCACTCATTCATCACCATCCATTCCCACACTAACCCTTCCAAATTTCCGCAATACACAAAATAATCGATGTGACGTAAGCTGTAGACAAGAGATCGCTATTTATACCTTCACTCATTCATCACCATCCATTCCCACACTCACCCTTCCAAATTTCAGCAATGCACAAAATAATCGATGTTGACGTAAGCTGTAGACAAGAGATCGCCGGACTAATTCCTTTACATTTTCAGCTCATTAGCATACCCCATAGTCTGAAATGCCCCCACCTAGGAACAACTGTAAAAAAAGTTTATATCAGCTAATTTCTTAACTGTCCGGAAAAAGATGTACCTTTTGTTAGCTGGACAGTAGGTTTCAAATCATATTATGTGCATTACACGATGCATCAAAATATTTAAAAAAGACAACTCACGATGCTGAAAGCCAATATTTTCTCCTGCAGAGCCGTTGTCAAATGAACTGTTAGACAGTAAATATCGGTGAATCTATTCATTTTCAATTAAAACTCCATAAAGCATTTGCATTTATATTTAAAACAAAATTCGTTTAACCGTTCTTTGAACATATTCCTTTCATTTATCAATTAATTTGATCCTAACTAATAGTTAATGCGAGATTAAATACGAGATTATAGAAATATATCATACTAGATACTTCCTTTGATCTCAGCCCAGTTATCAACACGAGTGTGCTGTATCAACCCTACGGCTGATATCTGAGATGAGATCAAAACAAATGATTTCATCGTTTGCCTTTGAAATCGACTATATGAGTAAATTTCTGCGCATCATTAAAATCACCGGTTATACATAATATACTTGAAATCTTTAGAAATGGTGACAGTACAAATCTTTGAATAAATATGCAAATAATTTTGCACATGAATTTTCGTTCATGAATATAACATTCTTTTTTCTTTAAAAAAAAAAAAAATTGTACCTGATAAGAAATTTTTTGCTTCATATATATATATATATATGTATATATATATATATATATATATATATATATATATATATATATATATATATATATCTGTGTGTGTGTGTGTGTGTGTGTGTGTGTGTGTGTGTGTGTGTGTACACACACAGGTGTTTATGTGTTTGTGTGTGAGGAGATTGAACATATATTTCTTAATAAACACACGGATGTGTGCCTGATTCTATAAAGGTCAACCCGAACCCTTTGTTCTCTAATTTGCTGCAACATTCTTATGTTATACAAGAAAATCATCTTAACTTTCCTTTCAGTTTTGAACTTTTATTATACTGTATGCTACCTCACATGATCCTTTCCTCGTATTTAATGAAGCTTTTTTTCCCACATTCCACGTTCCAACCCGCTTTAGATCTCAACGCTGGTCTGTTGACGAACACATTTTCGCTTAGTGTAAAATTTAGCAAAGACAAATAGCGGAAAAAAAATAACATTCGCTTAAGAACCATAGCAAGGTCAGCGATATTATTGTAGTTTTATTACTAACTGCTAAACGCTAGCCACAGTATATCTTAAGCAGCAGAGAACAGTAAACTCTGACAACAAACTATAACACACAAACACACGTGTTTTGTACGACCATATAAGCATCGTTTAAAACTAATTAGAATATTATTTACTTATAGTTATTGATTAACGTATTATTTGCCAATGGACATTTACATTAAAAAACGTATCCATGGTCACGGCTTCCATCACTAGTATCATCATCACAATAATTACAACCTTCCCTCGTCTTCATCGTCAAGTTCATCTTATCGTTCATTATCGTTCACTTTATCATAGATATATTCATCTTCGGCCTCCTTTCGACGATCATCATACGCTTATTTTTGTATTAATTACCTTTTCTCTATCCGTACCAAAATTTAAATCGTAATATTTACAAGGCTATTACTAATTGTGAATAGAGTTCGATCGTAATAGACTTTGCATAGCATGGATTATATCATGCTGAAGACTTTTCCATTCTCCGTAGCAAGGTAAAAGCAAACGCATGTTTGCAGTAGTTTAAAGAAAATTGTAATTTGTGGAGTTTAACGCCATTATAAGCACATACTAGTACATTGGAACTCGTGTCACAATTATTACTTCCGGTTCAGTACCCACGAATACAGTCCCAGTTATGTTTTCGAGCATTGTTTCCTCTTTCATTTTGGTGATGCAAGAGTTAGATTTAGGCATTCTTTGTATTGATTTAAAGGTAACTGTTTCTTTGTTTTAGAATTTGTACATTATGGTCTGGTTGTAGGTTTGCATTTCGGCGACGGTGCAGAGCGCTAATCCTAAAGTGAAATCGGTAACCCATTGCACGGTGCTTTGCTTACAATCCAGCCTCTCACAAAAAGTCCGGATAACCTAAAACGAGAACTTTGTCGTGAGCTCACCTTTGAAAGTATTTTAACATACGATTTATCAGGATGTGGACACAGTGAACGTTCAGTAGTAAGAAACGAATATAGCGACCATATAGAAAGAAATGTGATTGGAGTGTATGTGGTGGAGGAAGAGCCCAGGGAAGGCCACGTGAAGAACTATAGACTTACAGGAAGCTACTGGTATACAAACACACTGGTCAAGCCAAACCATGAACCACGTGGACAGAGGTGAGATGCGAGTTATCTGTACAGTCAAGCACCAGAGACCACTCGGCCACCGGAGGGTCTCTTTAGAGTTAAGGAACTTACATGCCATTCTATTTGTTGGTGAAGATTTACATAGAAAAATCGATTTTCCATCACAAGTATCTTTATCACAATAACAGTATATTCTTGTTCTTCTTTTATTAAATTTCTTCATTATGTTCCTCTTTTTCTTCATTATCATCCTCTTTATAATCATTGTCGTCGTCATCATGTTCATTCAGGGCTGATATATGTATACACTAAGAGCGCTTAAGAGCCGACCTGGTCTTGTAGTTTAAAGTAAATCATTTGTTCTAACGTTAATATTAGTATCATTATCGTAAATATTTCCAACATCTATCAAGTGTAGAGTCTGAAATCGTAAGTAATACCAAAATAATTACTACACTGAGAGTAAAGTCTTTACTCTGTACCCACTGAAGATCCATTTTCACGAGTCGAAAGTGGACACGACAGAATGTTCGGAATTTAAAGTAATATGCCCTAAACCAACCTGGCAGAGTGCTTTAAATGAATTACGCTGTTGCCTTTCACAAAATGGCAGCAACTTTTGCAAATACGTTATACATATAACACACAAAGAGGCAACTGTTTACTAAGTCATGAAAGATAAAGATCAATAGGCAGAATGCCAGTCGCTATACACATTTTTCAAGAAACATGCCCTCATTCAGGATGTACACTGAGCAAGCACGACAAGCTATCAGCCGCAATAGTACATACTCCTGGAAAATCACTGACAGAAGGTCATGTCTTTCGATATTTACACCTAAACCGATCGCCTTTACACACGTAATGCAGAACCTTCTTTCTCGGACCCGAATTTTGTCAAACATATCACTGCTACCGATTTCTCCTTAATTAGCTGAACTAAGATGCTTCTAGGTGAGATGTACCGTGCAGAGGGTCTTTAAAATCTAGCTTTATGTTCCATGTTACTTGTATGATTTTCGTTTTCGTCACTTGATCAATATCCTTCCGTCAATGTTTCTGTGCAAAAAAAGATAGCCTCTCCCTTCTCCACACACCTTAAACTTCCCCTTTCCCAGCCTGGGCTATCTCCGCTATATAGAAGCAATTCAGCAGTCTTTAGTCATTAGATGAATTGCAGATTTCAGTTCAAAATGATGTTTTCCTATATGCGTGCTAAAGTTCGTCAGCTTAAAATAAAAATATGCGTGCCATATGTCAGATGAATATTTGACATAAGGTCACCTAGAACTGATAAAACAATCTCCATGACATGTTTTAAACGACCAAATTGTGTATGTGAAAATGAAGTAGGAGACCGCTGGCTAATGACGTATGCATCTTGGCGTGAAATCGGTTTAATATAATGACTATCTATCTATCTATCTATCTATCTATCTATCTATCTATCTATCTATCTATCTATCTAAAGTTGTCACAAAATAATCAACATAAAATAAAAAATAAAAACAAAATCCTCGAATATATGGATCAGTGCAGCTAACCATTATCCATAGACAATACGCATTTACCAATAACGTGTCCTACATCATCTCCTTGAATCCCGGGGGTACCATGTAGCGAGGTAATACTATTTAAGGAATACAATAAACAGTTTTTTGAAATTAATGTAGAAACACAGGAGCGATAGGATATGAAAGATTTAACCTCCATAACACTGTGACTCATAACATTAATGCGTATCCGATTTTGATACTGTGTAACGTTTTGTTATTTAAATATGACAGACAGTTGATTAATGATGAGAGAAGAAACTAATCGTAGACAAGAAAATACCACACCCTAGACACGAACTATGACTACGCTGTGAGGAAGGGGGTATGGTGAAGTTATAAATGTTTTTGAATAATTTACTCTGCCATACCCTTCGTACCAATCTGACTCGCCAACCCAGTCATGTATTCGCCAATTAAAGCCAAAATAACGACAGCACCACATTCCTTCTAATCTTAATAAAATTTTGTAGTTTTAACGTTCAGATACTTTTTTATTCTCATCCAAATGTCGCATATGCCTCTTGACGCAAACATTGACTAACGAATTCCCCCACCTCCCCATCTTCCCACCGCAGAAAAAAAAATCCTCAAGTCTCACTGGACAGTTTATCTGGTGAAATTTCATCCGACAATGACCTATTGCATAAAATGAGAATAATTTTACACTGAAGATACAAATAAAAACAAACTAATGATTTTTGTAGAAAGCATGCATGTGAAATTTTGAATGCGGTAATCAGGTTAATTCCTTATACAACTGGTGGCTTTTATACTGAACCAACACTGCCACCAACCCCTCTTTTATACATTTTTTTTACAGCAAATAGCTATTTTGAATATTTTCCTGTGACAAGGCAGCTAAAGGAATCAGTATGTGCCTTATGCACGAATAAAGTTCACTAGTACTATAACAAATTAGCATACTTTTCATCACCCCTCAACCATCTCGATTTTTAGATATTTACCTCTGTAGCAGACATTCGTTAATACGTAAGCCAAGTCGGCTGTTCATTTGCAGCCCAAGTTACGCATTTGATCTCCAATGCTAGTCTAACTGTGACAGGCAGTTACCGAACAAGCCAACCCATTTTCAAGCCTAACTCAAAGTAAATCTAAGCCACATTACAGATTTAGCTTCTGTGTGAATTTATAAATGCTAGGCTTATGATAATTAGGTTCTTGCCTTCTACCTTAAATAGGGAGGTGTCAAAATATGAAACTATCCAGGGAGACCTCAATACGTAAACTAGTCGCTGTTAAAAGGGAGATAACTGGCCCCACCCCTGTTTTATCTGCCGAAATAGCATGCAATAACTTTTCAAATAAGGCCCTCACCCACACCCCGCACAAAATTAGCTGTATCCCTAGCTATATTCAGGCCTAAACACTTTTGCACGTTTCTTTGTAAGTAGAAAGTCTGTACGCATGTGAGTAGCTACGATCTGCTTTGTCAATCAATAAATTGATACCAGTCTAATTTCTTACCGGTTAGAAAATCTTCTATTAATTGGACAGTGGATTTCACATAAAAGTGACCATTAAAAAACGAGCCAAGGGAAGCTCAATACGTTTTGAGCCAATTATCCATTGTGCATAGCCATTCTCAAAATAATACATTTAATTTTTGAGAAACTAATCATTTTCAATTATAAGGACATGCAGAATCTGTATTGCTTCTTGAATATAATTCTAGTAACCGTAAACGGGTTTCTCGTACGAATCACGCAAATATCACTTTGGATCTATATACATCCACCTGATCCAATTATAACATACGTTTCCTGTGTCATTCTTATTTGATACGAGAAATCGTTTATTGTCTCAATGGACTTTAATTTTCATTGCATGTCGCCTCTGAATATAGGATCCTTTCTTATCGGATTTGACTCAGCATTTTCTTTTCACATCCAACCAATTTGATGACGTCAAAGTAAAATGCAAGAATATTAGACTTAACCAGGGTTTCTTGGCAACTTTATCGAAAACCCACAAAACACCAAATATCTCAGCTGCTACATTGCTATATGGCACGCATGTACAGCGTTGGCTATGGGTTGTTACGAAGGGCTGAGGGCCATAGAGAATGTACATCTTTCTCTTCTAAATGAATATTTAAGTCACATTTGATTATCATCAGAAACGTTGACCGTTCAGAATGTGAACTATTTTCACTTTAGTTATTATAGGATTATATTGATAGACACATGAAAGAAAAGGAATAAGAGCACTAACTTCAAACAGGTACTTTTACAAATGAGTATTAGCCAGTAGAAGCGGCTGAAAGAAAAGCAAGCACATGGCAGTGACTCTCACTAAAGTGGACGAAGAAACGATTTGTGAGAGCAACCAGATGCGTTTGGGATATCCTAAGGTGTTGCATCGTGCCGTTTTGTTCAATTTTTGCACGCTTTTGGGATTTAGGGGAGGGACAAATTACTAAAACAGTTATTCAATTACGTTCAACTCACAATAACCTCCTCCGACAAAGAATGACTTGAATATCATGAAGGAGACATTAGAACAATGAACGGGAGCAGAACATACGCTCTTTAGAGCGACGATACCAGAATATTTCAAAGTAATGATCAATATTACATGACTTGATTAGTATTTACAAAAAAAAAAAAAAAAAAAAAAAAAAAAAAAATTTGACATCAATGCGCATGACAGCCCATTATTCTTTACTCCCATTTCCGAAGAGCGCCTAACTAAAGACGGTTTTACTTGCTATTATAATTTAATATATGTTTAAAATAATTTATACATATAAAACTCTTACTAAATAAATTAATATGACGTTTATGACCTTGTTCTTTGAGAGTAAAATTAGAGAGTCAGAGCTATTCATATACAAATATCTTTAAGACGCTTGGGTCACTTAAAAAATGGCAGCATTAGTTAAATACCTGATTCTGCTGTAATGAATAACACGCGTTTTTAAAGAAAACTTAACTCTGTTATGATAACATACTCCTCCAAAACCGTATCCATGTCAACCGTATTACTGCAATTTAATTACTAACTAGCAATTTCAAACACAAACTCGTGAACAAAATACACGTTTACATACTACTTTGTAATGGTGAAACCAAAATCGATGAATCTAACACCAATATATCCAGATAATGCAGACAACTATGTAATTTGAACTATTTACATTGTAGCAAGTAAGGCATTCCAATTTGACAAAAAGACTATTTTGTGTTTAACTTTCCCACTGGGTTGTCCATTTAACTACCTGAAACTATTATATTATGGCAATGATGCCAGTGTACTGCTACCCAGTTTTGTTTCCTGTTAACATTAATTGTACAGTTATACTTCAGTTGGAAAGATAACGACCTTTCAAATTAAGAGTGAGCTGGTATGCATCGTGTATTAGCGTTTAACATCACCTCAGCACAAGAATGTCTGTATGGTGTAAATTTAAAGTATCATACTAGAAATGTAAAAACTAAGAACTGCACGATAAAGTCTAACAAGCAAACGGAAAGATAAAGAAACAAAAACGGGATTCTACTCTTTTTCACATAGGCTGTCGGTTCTGAGGCTGCAAATACAACACGTTTCCTCCTATGTTATTCTGGTTTCGAGGTTCCATTCTGCTTGTGGGCCATTTAATGTTCAGGATAAAATCATTGAAATGGAGGCCTTGGAAAGGAACGCGTTCTGCAACAAGGCTCTGGCAAGTAGTTGGTATGTCTGTCGATTCTATGCAAATAGATCCTCCTCTATAATTTTCGGTCTCCCTTACAAACCTGATGTTATTAAACAAACACACTTCTTGATGGTGCAGATATGAATACCGAGTTTATCTCCCGTTGTTGTGCTAGAGAAATCGCTAGTTTTGATAATGTTTTGGCATTTCTTCAATCTTAAATCAACACACGGTTTGGAGGATAAATTCATTTTAACGCCAAGTCAAGAGGAGCTGACAGAAGAATTGCGATTTATGCCATAGAAATGGCAAAAATTTAAACCATGGTTGCTTTTAACAGCACAAAATAAGCGAACAAATTAAAAAGGTACTATTTGTCCTGATTGCCCTCAACTAGGTAAAATGAAATAGCAAAACAGGATTGCGGGTCTATCACTAAATCATCTGAAACTTTTATAAAGTATTTTTTATAATAAACCAGGAAATGCATCTCACAGACCAAAACATTCTAAAATTAATAAATGTTTGATGAAACTAGACCTTCACATCGAAGTCTGCAATAATGTGAATTGCAATGATAATTGCAAAGTATCAGCCATTAGAATTCCAACTTTACGGCCACTCAAGACAAACAAAATAATGCAGATCGTTAATGAAGGTAGTATGAGTTTCATACTCAGCCAATACATTACCGCCATTAACCTCGGCCAGCCCAGACAACATCTGCATAGATAATTTCAAACATCAGTGTGGGGAAACTACAATAAACCTGCGTCAGTGTGAGGATTGTTCTTTTCAATAGCCAATACAGTCTGACCTAACACCTTTAATAGATTCTTCAGCATCTGGATTATGACGTCACAATATACATGAAGTTAAAAAATGATTTGAAGTTAATATGCAGCTAAAACTGATATCGTATAAAAGTTATTCCTAAAGAACAAAAGTATACTTTAATTGGCATGCTCTATATTTGCTTCTACATTTCATTGATATTAGTCAACTCTCACAACCTTACACAGTGCTAAAAAACATTTTTCAGTTCGCTTCATTTTGTTCCCTAGACCTTGGTATTGCGTGGAGATGAAACCCGAACGCGACCGAGTGACCCAAGCTATACTGAAATATTAGTAACGTTTGCTAATCAGATATTTATTATTTTTAACAAAACGTTTTTCTGCGAAAAATATAGCAGAAGCTCTCTCTCTCTCTCTCTCTCTCTCTCTCT
>JAECUM010063945.1:0-16850 GCA_016617855.1 Megalonaias nervosa | reverse complement strand
TGTTTGTTTTTTGTTTGTTTGTTTGTTTGTTTTTTTTTTTGTTTGTTTTTTTTGTTCTTTTTTTAATTATTTTGTTTGGTAACATTTAGCTAATTAAGTTGTGTGTTGCGTCAACCACACTAGTATAATTCTTGTTAGTTTTGTTGGAAAAAGCCCCAGTTTCAGCCCACACTCATTTCCTATTGCGTTTATTTTCAGAAGCCGATTTTCACTTAGGCCGAATTTCATTTTATGATAGGAAATTATTATTTGAAAACGTAAAACAGGCTCAATTACTCTATAACGTTTCAATAGATTGATCAACCCTAGTTTGACCGCCTGTGCCTTCTAACAACAAAGACTATTTGGCGAGGATCACAGCATAACATTGGTAAGCACTGGTTTAAAGCAGAACTACATGTGCATGAAAATATATGTTGATAATGGGCTGTCTGAAGAATTCCAGGTGTTCCAATGAAAAGTAATAAATCGCGCCATATTGCATCGAGGCGTTGTTATTGCAGCTAACTAATGTTACCGTGAATGGCTCCAAAAATAACATTTCGAACGTCTCAACAACATCCAAATTAGATTATGACTGAAAGAAATCACACAGGAAAATCGTAATGAGGCTCCACGAATTTGTGATTGACGCTGCGCATATCCACCATTCAAAGTGTAGTTAAGGCATATAGCTTGTCCATCTGCATCAGCACCTTGACTGTGTGTAATCTACGTGGCCTATTTGAATACGATTGAGAATTTGCATTACCAGATGGCTTTGTAGTGAACATTAGAGTTGGCCCAACGGATCTCGCGCAATCATCGCTGTGTCTGGCAAGACCAACAATCGTTCTGGCAATGTCAGCGTAGGCAAGAATTGCTTCGAATTCTTTTGCGTCGATAGAATAAAGTCACTGTTGAACAACGCTATAATGTCATTGTTAGCAAATCTAGCTGAATATTGACGTGACGATCGTTGTTGCAGTTTTCCCTCAAATTCCCAGAACAGTACACAAGGCCGAAAAATTCTCGATGTGTCTTTCATATGTAACTTTTATTTTTTGTTGTGTTACATCTAGAAGATTAAAGTAAGTAGCAAGACAAGGTAAAACCCAACAAGTATTCAATTTTTGAAAATATAAATTTGTTTCCCTAAAATATAAAATAAAACAAAGTGAAAAACTTAACAATTAAAAATAACTTACAGTTTATGAACTCTTACAAAATATTATCCTAAATGTACTATTAATTTCACAGTTGTTATGTATATTTAATTAGCTTTGTTTGTAAGTTTTTTTATTTTTTCTATTTCATTATATGCTATGGATAATTGTTTCTTGGAATTAACCTTTCCTACAATCAAGTTCACCTTTTACCTGACCTGAATCACTGACTCTTTTATTCTTTAAACAACTAACAGATAACTTATATTTTCTCTATGAATATGGGATTAATATTAGGATTATTATTAATATTAGTAAACGTATATCTGAGTCGAGGACAATATCTTTTCCATGTTCGTTAATATAGTTTTAGTAACAGACCTTTTAAATATAACTAAGATTTTATCTTGTAAACATTTGGAACCTTCCAATATGAACGTTTCCGTCAGGTAATAGATTTTTTAAGGAAAATGCTAATTGTGGCCTGAGGTCAGATAGAGGACAATATAATCATGTTACTGGACAAATCATATATTCGTGCTTTAAGATCTCTGCAGACTCAAATGTATTATCGTCGTGTCCAGTTTTTCATGTTTCTGGAATTTATTTATTCAAATTATTGAATTCAAGTGATTCTTCTCTGGAAAAACAAGTGCTTAAAAGTAACATTTTTGGATATATGGACATTGATTTATAGTGAAATGTTAAATAAGGATATATTCTAAGACAGTATTATTGTAAGTCTGCAAAAGACTGTTGGCACATCAGTACTACACCGGCCGCAACAGGCACGTCAACATTTTCAGCGTTGGATTTATTTTAGAATACCACTAAAGATTTTTTTCAGAATTTTAATCGTTAAGACTTGTATTCGATATTCTGGGATAGTTTGGATTTAATTTCGCACTACAATAAGTCCTTACAACATTTTTCACTTTGTTTTCTAGGGAAATAAATTATTTGCATAATTTTACAAATCTTGTGTATAATGTCACTCTTTTCTGTATTAATTCTAAGACCATAGTGTAGTATTAAATTATCCCGGAAATGATCCAAAGGTATTCCAGATGAAGGTTCTAATGTGCTTATCTGCTAACACCGCTAAAGAGTCACAGTTCTGTTATCCAAACATGTTTACCTCAGGATATTCCAGTGAAAGTTGAATTTCACTAAAAGTCCTTGAATGTTTCACATAATCAAAAGCAATTAAAACATATTCAAGCCCTTGAATAGTTTCTCAATAGTCTAGCAAAGAAGTGTCTGTTTGCAATAAACATTTTTTTTCCACTCTGCTATTTCAACGAAGAGATTATAAATATATCCAAAGATTTCTCTCATTTTTAACAGGGTTGAAAACGAACTGAAGAATGAGAGCACGGCGCATTAATTCTCTTATGTAGCCACCACTTACGCATCGAATCAACAAATCTAAATCACTAAAGAAGATTCAAGGAATATAATTATTTGGTTTGTGAAATTTCTTAAACACATGTTTTGACATTTATTTAATTATTGAGCCAAGCAACAGATAGGTTACTCATGATATATCTAGGGTACATATGCTCTTCTAGAATCACGTGATGTTTCTATGACCTCCATTCAAACTAATGTCTGACGTACTTTGACCGAAATAGTTGTTGGCATGACCTTGGCAATCGACCTTGATTTATGAATGGAAATTTTACATCGTATTGTAGATGTACTTTTACTATAGTACAGGCCAGCCACTGAATTAAGGAGTTACAAAATAAATGGCATAAACCCAAAATGACTAAAATAGAATTATATTGTAAAATGATATATGTTATAGATATCTGTAACAAGTGGCTAGCGACCCTAACCAGATACGACTAATACTGATAATCTAGTTGTTTCGGTACACCAACACAGGCGTACCCATAATTGTGTATAAAGAGCAGCATCAAATTCTGGATTCGTTAATGAGATTCTGATAATCGAGGTAATGTTCTGGGGCGTATTTACATCGAAACGTTGCATCGTAGAATAGATGTTGCGAAAACAAGAAGTGATTCAGAATTCATCATCGGTGTCGTAATATACATCATCGATGTCTTTAATAAGTTCATACATTAACGAGCGAAAGGTTTTCCGGTCCATGACGTTGTTGGTGAGCAATCGATAACAAACTGATGCGGCCGCATTAATAACTTCTGGGGCTTTGTTGCCCGTTCCAAATGATCCAACAAGTATTTCCAGTAGATCCGCCAGGACGTTAGGGTAATACCGTCCACCAAACCTTTCTCATTGCTTCGGTTCTCTTTCCAGAGTAATTGTTTGAGTTACGTTTCTTACCAGGTGTTGGTTTTTTTTTTCATAGCCTGAACCTAACTAATAAATCGAGGTGATTATTTCAATTCAACTATCCGCTCGCTAAGTAATTTTGACGATTGTTTTAAATGTTTTGGTTGGGGCTGTCCCAGCCTATTTTTAAGTGCTATATCTCTTTGCTGCCCTCTTTGGTACTGTCTTAGAAGGTCTTGTGGTTCTCTTATAATTCTTGTTCCTTTGGCCTTGATAACGACTGCAATTGTTTTTGTTTGGGTTGTGAGGATAGTACTAGTTGAGGTTCGTACAGACTCGTATAGTCTGCCCACAAATCCTCACTTTCTTCACTTTCCCGGTCTTAGATGCATTAAATAATTTTGTCAAATGATTCCAAGGTTCACCGATAAATTTTATGCTCCCAGAAACTCCCTGAATACCATTTTAGGTCATTCAGTATCCATGAGTGTATTTATGGCGACAATCTAAACGGGTACTTTTCCAGTTGTCGGGTCATCCTTAGAGAAATGTAGAGCTGAGCACACCGTCCCGTTTCTGTAACCTTCACTTGCTTCCCGTTCGATCCCGAATCAGACACAAAAATCTGTTCACTTTGTTATATTGCATTAACTGGTTACAGTCCAATATACCTATATGGCCTCACCCATGTGGAGACATATCTTGAAATTTGCAATCCTCTGGCGACACTCGCATTCTTATTGTTCCCACTGTTAAAACGTAGTCATTCTTGACAACGTTCTTTTGCGTATCAGGGCAAGCTCCGTGGAATGAATTGCCATTAGATCTTGGACACAAGAACAATGTGATCTAATTCAAGACTGCTCTTAAAACTGATCAATTTCGATTACAAGAACAGACTTAAAGATTTAATAATATTTACTTTCTGCCTTAATTATTGAAAGCATGTTTTTGTTTTGTAATTTCATAATGTTTATTTTTCGAATGCTGTCGTTATTTATGTTTTTATATATTAGCTAATAATGTAAAACGCTTAGAGCTTTTAAAGATTAGGCTCTGTACTAAGTAATTATTATTATTATTATTATTATTATTATTATTATTATGTCAGCCATTTCACGCCTATAATATCTCCATAATTGCCATTAGTTGTAATACCATCTATAACTGTGTTTATATACACTTTAAGGTTGTAATAATCATCAGGTATTAACAAAAACAGTCCTTGTCTCAGTCATGTCATAGACAAAGTAAAAGCTATTTGTTTTGAGTTTATCTGAGATACTGTAATAATCAATAATTGTTACGAGTCTAAGTTTTTAAACTATGTAACACGAAAGAGCAATATCAATAAGTTTCGTATAACTGAAAACTATAATTTATTTCCCTAGAATAGAAATTGAAAAAATTAAAAAACTCAAGGTATGGTGATCAAAATCCTAACATCCTAAGAAGATCGATAAATTCCAATAATTTCGAGTAATCCGACCAAGTTCCAAAAGTTATTTCGGATGAAGTCACTACAGTACTGATGTTTGGATAGTACAGAAGGAATCACTGATACAATCGCATAAGGTCTTTAAATGAATTCACGATAATTCCAATAGAGCTATTAACCCAAATGTCTATTAATGAATTCACAGCAATTTCGTGCAATTATTATATATCCAAATAGTCTTTGAATGAATTCACAGTAATTTCGTACAGTTATTACATATTGCAATGTATTTGAATAAATTTGCAGTAATTCCGAACAGTTATTATATATCCAAATATTATTTTCAAGAACGTTAGAGCACTGAAATTCCAATGAATAATTATATTAAATAAATTAATCAATCATCTCAAATTTTTCCAAGACCAATCCTACAAGAAAGAATGTATAATTCCGCGTAATAATTCACTTATTTTGAAAGATTCCACGCAATAACGGATATTTCGATACGAGACTTTGAATGACTCACTCTTGGTATTTCGAGGAATCTATCAGTAAACAAATCAACTGCTAATCAGGAAATAATTCAGGATCCTTTTTAGAAAACCACGACATCCATATATATATATATATATATATATATATATATATATATATATATATATATATATATATATATATATATACTTATATATATATATATATATATATATGTGTGTGTGTGTGTGTGTGTGTGTGTGTGTGTGTGTAGGTTTGATGGGGACCTTTTAATGTAATAAACTCTATTGCTTTGTACAAAATCAGCCGTTAAATTTACATGCTGATACATGTTGCTTTGTACAAAATCAGCCGTTAAATTTACCTTCTGATACATGTTGCTTTGTACAAAACCAGCTGTTAAATTTACCTGCTGATACATGTTGCCAAAATAGTTTAGATAGTTAGATTTTGTTCTTTCTATTTGTGGCTTTGAATTATTTTTGTGCTGATTGTTTCTTTATCTCTTTCAATTCGTATTGTTCTGTCTCGATTGTACATGGTGTTAATTAAGATAATCTCTTCTTCCTATTGATGCTATGTTAGTACTATGTGATGAAAGCCTATTTAGCTACTACATGGTGAGAGCCTATTTAAGTAATATATGGTGAGAGCCTATTTAAGTATAACAAGTAAGAGCCTATTTAAGTACAACATGGTAAACAATGTTAATAATGCTTTCTGTTTTGCTTGATAGTGTATTATTTATCTAGCAAAGTTTGAAACAGACTTAAACTTCTTATGACTCATTTCTGCTATTGCATTATGTATAAATAATGTATTAATGTCCTCTTCCTCGTATGCTATAAGCTACTCGTTGTACGTTTTACATGGTCTGACCTTGTGATTTGATTGGTTGTCCCATTTGTTTGATGTAGTGTGTTTGCATAATTTTTTTATGCTGTGCGTTGCACGGTCTTTGATGTTTTATAATATTCCTGCTCTATTTTTAAACATTCGCATTTGGCAACTTATAATTTCTGTGAACCTTTATCAAATTGTCTACCAAGTTCAACTCCACGTGGAACTTGAGGCTTTTTTAAAGTTACCTTTCAGGTTTTTCCTTTAATTGTTTTTCCATCCATATTTACGTGTTATTGACTTTCCATTTAGTTTACAAGCATATCTGAGAGCTCGATATAAATATAAATTTGCCCCAATGATAATTGGTAGATGACTTACTTTGTTTATCCGAGTGGTAATGATAATTGGTAGATGACTTACTTTGTTTATCCGAGTGGTGAAAACTAATTCGAAATATTTTGGTAAATTAAAGGATGGATTTTAAGACATGTACTGGTGAGAAAGCCTAATCATTGCAGAACTAGTCATAACTGCAAATTTTGTCATAATGAGTAGATGAAAATATGAAATAAAGAAAACAGAATATCAAAAGAAATGGAAAAGAAGAATTTTTTGAAGGAAAGATATAACAGTGACGAAAACTTTAAATTTAGCAAAACAAACAAGAATAAGAATATTTCAAGAATTGAAGCAGATCAGAAACTGCAATAAAGATTCTGCTAAATTGATTTATAAGATAGCTGATTAAACTTGTCAAATGGTGCTAGTGACGATTACCATTACATTAACATGCCGTGCTCCTAACTTGATCTTATCTGATCCTAACAACGACAAAATATCTCGATTATAAAATTATATGCTGCATGACAGCCTGTGAAATCATGTTTAATAATCACAAATGTTCTCCAGGCGAGTAGCACACATTGCGTAATGTATTTTTCTTGTCAGCTGTTACCTCAAAATGAAAAGAGGTGTTGAATATTATTTTAGCATACCCGATCTGAGTCAAGAATGTATGAACAAGATTAGTTTCTCAATTATTTGAATCAACTATGTGCCTCGGTGTTCCACAAATAACGCTAACGCTAATATTTAATATTGTTTTCACTTCCTCTTGCACCATGTGTGTTCTAAAGGTATCAAATTTGCTATCAACTGAATGCTATTATTTATGTTCATTTAAAATAAAACCTGTTTTGCACTCTATTAAATATTCAGTCAAGAGATTAGAATGTGCTCGACGTGTTTTAGAAATTTACAAGTGTATTCGTTTTGTTTAGAAATCACAAGGGTCGTAAATGCGTTCGTGTTATTTCTTTGCAAAAAGATTTGTTGCTTAGCTATTGCATCGCACCCCTACATGACATAGCAATAACAAGTATGGATAGTTATACAAGATGTGCACGGGAATTCTCGTTCTTACCTTGATACAATAGTTGTTGCTTAACAACTTCATTAATCCGTAAACGAGATGTTAATACAAAAGAGCACAAGGCGAACTCGTTGTGTTCTTGTGCATGATGGAGTTAAATATACAGTTTGGTAAGTTGTTAAATATATTGTCACATCTGAACAACTGACCCCACCTTTTATTATTGCATGTCCCAAAATCCCCACATGTTCTGTTTGAGCCACTCCACAGAACCATCTGTGATTAAGTTTGTCATAAACTATTAACAAAGAGCCGTGGCCAGTTATATAACAATGCCCGGTTTGGATATGTTTGCAGTTCTAGAAGGCCTTAGTTTTGCGCGAGGCCAGTGCCAAATTATAGGCTATGTTTCACCCATGAGTCCTGAAAGGCCATGAATTTATAACTATTTCGAGAAAAAACTACCACATATCCCAGTGCAGTACCAAGCAAAATGCCAGAAATTTTTAACCCTTCAGAGCACGTACTAGCCATATCTTGAGGTAGTACCTCCCGCGATTAATTTTTGGATAACTGAAAGATGGATTTAACTATGTTATGTTTCGCCAGCACAAATTTGTGTGTGCATATCTTAATGTGTATCTATATACGTGTGTATGTTTTGTTTGTTTTTTGTTTTTTTTTAATAGAAACTAGCATTGTATAACTAATAAGTATAGTTGCTAGTCAATATTTCATATTATGTTTGATTGTATACATTAAATGCAACAAAAGTAGATAAAAGTTTGTAAAAATAAAGTTTCTTGTAAAATTTTAATCGTTGTTTTACACAATGTATCATGCACATCAAGCCATCACCATGTATTACCTAGACGACATAATGCCATGGAATACTAGAAATATCGTAGAGTGAGATGATGAAAAGGGTACTGTTAAAACGTTTGCTTCCGCTGTAGCGTTTCTTCTGCCACTACCCGCTGTGTCTTCCACCCTATAATATAACTGGCTTCACGCGAGTGTATTTTGTCAAGATGAGTTATTTTATGGAAGCGACTTTCTTTACGGGTTTTGATTCTCATCTATCTGCCTTCACTTGAGCAGCAGAGAGGGTGAACCCTACAACTTTGTAGAGACCTTATTTTTGAAAATTAAGGGTTCCCTGAAAAAAAAGAAGTTTTTGCTTTAATAATGAAAACTTCTTTAATTGACCAGATTTTTTCACAATCTAGTCACGTGCGTATGTCATTCACCCTCTCTGCTGCTATAAATTAAACAGCCATATAGATATTATCAATAATGAGTATTGGAGAACCACACTCAGCTAAATTAGCTCGAGAGCGACTAGAGGCAATTAAAAATATCTACCCGTTCGTGATTCTGTTAAGCAACAACTACAATCGCGTCAGGAGTCTCAGGTGGAATTTACAGAGGGTACAGAAAAATTATTTAAACCGATTGTCGAACCAACAAAGAAAATTGTTACAGCAACTGAGGCAACACAACGAGCTCTTGAAACATTACCTGCTGATATTGCTGGTCGTATTCAAGCTGCTCAACCACCACCACAAGCAGCTCAACCACCACCACAACCACCAAGAACCAGAACTAAGATAATAGATAAATTTACATCTGAAGGTATTGCTGCTATCAGGGATCCAATCCAATTATTTGATATTGCCGCGCATGGATATTATGAAAGAAAAAAATATGTAAAACCAGAATATATTAAATCTTTAAGCTCTGCCAATTGGATCAGAGATGTATATCGTGTCGCTACTGGTATTCCAGAAATCAGATCTAATGAAGATATTATGAATTTTAACAGATTTGATGAGGATATGCATAGATATATAGAAGAGGTTGAACAAGGTAAACGATCACCACCACAATCTGAATCATCACAACCACCACAATTTGAATTACCACCACCACAATTTGAATCATCACCAAAGACACCATCATCACCACAAGGAGTACAACGACTAAAACAAAAGATACAACAACTAGAACAACGAAAACAAGAACAACAAGAAAGAATAAAACGATTACGAGAACAACGAAAAGCATCAAAATCATTTGAACAATCACTTCGTGATTATCCAGAACCACAAAAAACACCACCGAAACCAAGTAAAAAGAAACCACCGGAACAAGTTGAAGAGGAAGAAGAAAAAGAATTTCAAGAAGCCCCTGGCGCAACTGGAAGTGGTCTAGGAAGTGGTCTTATTACTTGCCCCAATAACGTTCTTGCTGATGTCGATCGATTAGAAATTCTCATCGGAGGAAAACGAGCTGGTAATAATTCCCCAGAAATCATTAATGAAGCAGCTGATATTTGCAAACGATTATTTAGTGGCGGCATCATGGATATTAATGTATATCGGTCCCTCATTAATGAAATCAGTGACGATGTCACTTATGATTATTATAGTGATTAAGTATGTAATTAGTGATAAAATCACTTAATAATAACAATGATCGTGCATGGTACTCAACGTGGACCTACCATGGTCAGGGTAATAAACTCTCGATTACCGGTATACAAAACGACCTACGGAGATGGATTAGGTGATGTTGTTCAGGGTCTGTTTAGAAGGATAGCCCCAAAAGCAATACCGATTGCAAAGCAACTAGGAATGAAAGCTATTGATGTTGTTCGTGAAAAAGGTATAGGCGCTGTTGGTAATCTCGCTAGCAAAGCATTCTCAGCAATTAAAGATAGACTATCACGATTAATACGCAGACCGACTCGACCTGTGAAATTACCTAGCACTGAAGTGATGCCAGCAAATGTAAGTAAAATAATAAATCAAGCAGCTAATCAAAAACTAGCGGAGTTAGCTGATATCCCGATGTCGGAAAAGGAAAAAAATATAACCGCTAGTCTGATAGCAGGAAGTGGTCTTCGAGTTAGACGAAGACGATAATAATAAAGATGTTTAAGCGCGTATCTGATCCCGCGTTTGACATGGGCGCACCAGTTCTCAAAGATGAGTCTGTGCGCGATTATCAGTATTATTCTTACGACGCACGAATTCCAGATCAGCGTGGACGAATCGAACTACAGGTTCAGGATACAAGTAGATATTTCTTACCCGCTGAAGCATTTATTGAAGTAGAAGGTGAAATTATAAAGACAGATAATACCGAATACGCCGCTGGGGATATAACTGGTTTTGTTAATAATGGTATTATGGCGTTATTCGACAGCGCTACGTACATGATTGACGCAAAAAATATTGAATCGATTCAGAAAGACGTTGATGTTGCTACAACAATACTTGGTCTTGCGAGATACAGCGACGATTACTCAAGATCAGCTGGTCCATCAATGATGTTCTCAAAAGATACTTCTAATTCTCCAAAGTACCAACAATATAATATAAGACGACCAAAAAACTTCGCCGGCGCCGCCGATGTGGATGTAGAAAGTATGATTATTAATGTAGATGCAGATTTTAACTTATGATTTGCAGCGCGTCGAGCAATGTTAAAGGGTAATAGGAAATCATTTTCTTGTGTGATTCCACTGTCACACATCTTTGGATTCTGTAGAAATGTTAGAAAAGTTATTTTTGGAGCTAAACACACAGTTGTACTTGTGCGAAAAGGCGATGATAATGATGCAATGTGGCACGTTGAAGGAGTTGATGATGCTGCAACCAGGGCACTTCATGGTAAAGTTATACTGACCAAACTTTCCCTGTGGATGCCAGTGATGACTCCAACAATATCTGAAGAAGATCGGTTACTATCTTTTATGAGTCAGGGTGGTAAATCAACGTTATCATGGTTAACGATGACCACAGATGTTATCCAGAGTAATATTAATGGTCTATTTACGTGGCAAATAGCATCACAGCAAGGTGTTTCTGTACCGCGACATATATTTATTGCGCTTCAAAATACTGCACGAGTAAATAATCAAACACAAAGTAATATGATATTTGATAAACTCGGCGTTTCTGAGGTTTCATTAAGGATAAATGGACATCAAGAACCATCCGAAGATATATTACTGAATTTCGATCAAAACCATGTAGCACGTGCATATCATCGATTAATGTCGTTCATGGGTCGTGATCAAAATATTGATACTGGTTTACAAATATCGCAGCTAGATTTTACATCGCTGTATCCGATTTATTATTTTTCTCTAGAACACTTAGATTTAACCAGACAATCTGTTGTAGATATTCATTTTCGAGCTCGTGTGATTCGAGGAGTTATTGCTAATTACAGAGCAATTGCTGTTATACTCAGTGATAAATCGATGTTACTCGAAGGTGTTGGTGGACGAATGAGAGTTATTGATGCTCCAGTAGAAAATATGTAAAATATTTTCTAAACATGTAATTAGATCGTTCATAATAATTATAATGTCATATCATCACGTTAGTGTGAGGCTGACTCCTGGTCAGATTAAAAGGCTGCAATCAGCATCAAAAAATAACTGTGGAATAAAAATATCGCTAAAACGAGAACAGATGACCGGTGCAAATAAACTGTCGTTGACCGAGCGTCAGTTTAAAAACTTCAACGACGCTAAAAAATCAAATAAAGGCGTCAAACTTAATCTTTCTGCGGGCGCCATCAAAGATATTGCTAAAACGGGTGGTATATTTCCACTTCTCGCAGCAATACCAGCATTAATAGCAGCTGCAGCACCAGCTGTTGCAAAAGCAGCTGCGTTAGGTGCTGTTGGAACTGCTGCTGGAATGGCGTTAAAGAAAGCAACCGGAAAAGGAATCAAAAAAAAAGGAAAGGGTCTAAGATTACCAGGGACCCCGCCTTCATGGTACGGAAAGGGTCTAAGATTGCCAGGGACTCCACACTGGTACGGAAAAGGCCTAAGATTACCAGGGACAGTTTACTAATAACACCCATGTCCAATTTTGATTTACTTAATGCTGCTAAGCAATTAAAAATAAAAATTTCAGAGGTGTTTTTATGCGCGATCAATTACCTACCGTTGCAATGCAACATGAAACCGGTATTATTAATCTCGATAAAAATTCTGGCCCAGGCACGCACTGGGTCGCATATGCAATTGATCCACGTGGAATTATTTATTTCGATAAGTATGGATTAGCACCACCAAAAGAATTTCTTCATTACGTTAGCAATAATACT
The DNA here is from genome assembly GCA_016617855.1 of Megalonaias nervosa. Taxonomy (NCBI): domain Eukaryota; kingdom Metazoa; phylum Mollusca; class Bivalvia; order Unionida; family Unionidae; genus Megalonaias; species Megalonaias nervosa. The sequence goes on along the minus strand of JAECUM010063945.1, from coordinate 4,162 downwards.
GCTCCAATCTGGTATTCAACGCTACCGACACAAAAAATAACTGATCCTCCAATATGCGGCCGTGAAACCCTCGCTATGCTTGATGCTGTATCAAAATCAACAACACCGCCTCATAAAGTCGTGCACGCGTTCACTACACTACGTCATAGTACTTAAACTGATATCAGTAAATATAATGGTAGATATTTACGGAAGATCCTCAGGTAGAGCTCAGAAGATCGATTTATCTAAATATGCAACCATTGATCAGCTCAGAAATGAAATCGATGATTTATTAAATATAACGAGTGTGGATCAAAATGAAGTCGTCGTTTTTCAGGACAAACAAGGACGATTAAAAACGAGTAATATACAACTACTAGATGTTCTTGTACGAATTCCCAACGCGGTTGTTAATAATGTCGTTACTTTCACTGATCATGGTAAAATACAGGATTCCGGTAAGTCGGTTAACGATTATGTTAAGAAAACTGGTGATGTATTTACCGGTGATGTTATTATGTCAGGAAGAAAAATTACGTATCTTGGAGATCCAATCGCAGATACAGACGCAGCAACAAAAAAATACGTCGATGATCAAGAATCCAAGTACGTGTCAGTGCGCGGTGGTATAATGCGTGCATTTCTCGACATGAATAATAATGGTATTAATAATCTCAGAACACCAGAAACAGATTTTGACGCTGCAACGAAGAAATATGTCGACGATAGGGAAATTCCAATAACGACTTCGTTAACGACAATTAATGATGGAATTGCTTCATTTAGAACTGAATATTTTAATCACGTACAAACATTTCTAAATTTTCGTAGAAATGTACACAGATCTATTAATGACTTTTTTGGAACTCCACCAAATGTTATTATTAATCTCGCTTTCATTAACGCAAGACTCAACGATATCATTAGTGGTATTCCTAATATTATTCAAAAAACTAATCTCGTTAAAATTCCTCACAAGCAGATCATTAATATCGTGTACACAGTCGCATCAGGAAAGGCAACATGGTCTCAAGAAAATAACACTTTTAAACACACTGCATAGGTTACTGGTGTATACAGATTATCTGTATTTAGTAGTGCAAAATTCAGTATATTTACCACATTTCCATGGCGTCATTCAACCGATGATTTTTCTGGAATTGTGTCTATAGTGTTAAATAAAGATACTGAAGAAACGTTTATGCTAATAGCGAATGATAAAAAATTAACCGCAGCGACTTATTGGTGGTGTATTGAGTTCATAGCCGAAACTCCTCAATTAGTTACCTAGATAAATATAATGAATCAAGAATCATTTATCGACGTTCAACGTCACAGATACGCTCAAGTATGTGAGTGTCAAACTAAACTAAAAATATCATCGACGATTACACGATAAAGGTAAAAAAAATATCGGCGTCGTATGGTTGTTATTGATATAATGGTATACTCGGTTTCTGCTGTTATTGCTGGAACTGGATTATTATTATCAACGATAACGATGACAGCGCCTGCAGTTGTAACGATTATAGTTTCAACGGCAACAACATGCGCAGGTATTTTCAGTATTATCGCTAAGAAAATATCTACGTGTACGAATAATAAACTAAACGAGTATATAATGAAATTACACACAGCAACAGCCGCATACACTAAATTATGCTCGTATATTTCAGCGTATCTCAGTGATGGTAAAATATCCGATGAGGAGTTCGTAACGATAATGAAAACCTACGATGAAGCGTTCATAGTGGAACGCGATGCGTTCTCTAGTGACGGAAAGATGGAGAATTAAATAATAACGATAATAATAATGTCATCGTCGAATTACTTCAGCAGATCGTAGCTAATACAACGCCGTCAAAAACTACTATGATATCATTAAGTTCAACCAATCCTGAATTTAGCGTTAATTTTCCGACTGCAATTCCAGCAAAGGAAATAGCATTAGCGCAATTACGAGTTTATTATAGTTGGCCTAATATCAGGTCAAAACCGTTTGGTGGACAACCAGCAAATAATTCACTGGTATTTGCGAATAAGAATAAACCGGATGGAACACCTGACTGGCAGGTTGTTGGAATTTGTTATCAAATAGAACAGATTAATGATGAATTCCAACGCAGAATTAAATCTATCACAGGGAAAGAATCTAAAATAGCGATTACTGTTTATGAACCAACACTATCTGCGGTTATTGAAATAAATTCCCCTGATTATCTCGTAGATATTTATCATAGTTCGATCAGATCAGTGTTAGGATGGCGTGATGTCGCACCTGTTTATAATGGAGTTTCAGAACCAAAACTAGAAGAATTTAAAACGAGTGAAGAAAAATTCATTAAAGAACCAGAATATCGAGAAAAATATCCATGGTATTATATAGCATTTGAATTTGATCCAAACGACGATACATACTACTTTACCGATTTTTACGGTAAACGAATTCCCAAGATAACTAGATCAGCATTTAATGCTATCGTTATACCAGAAGAGGGGCAACGAAATATTGTTGATGTAGGATTTATTAAAGAACTTTTTGATGATCTTAAGTCTGAATACGATAAAACGTTTAATGATTTAAGAAATTTACTTATTTCGTTATCACAACATTATAATGAAAGTGTAAAGCAGCAAATAATCGAGTCAATAAAACATTTAAATGGTATCTTATTCGATTTATACATCGCCAATCGAAGTGTTATAAATATTGCGACTGATCTTAGTAGAATTGGTTACACAAATCCAATATTAATACAAGTATTTCTTGATCATTATAAAATAACAGAAAAAGATTTACAAACATTTGTTATACCAGATTTAAATAACGCTGAAATGAAGAAATCATTAAATGATCTTATTGAAGAATATTATCCGGGAGTAATTGAATCGTGGATAAAAATAGCCCCACCACCGGTTATATTAAAACACAATAACAACCCCTTTGGTGCCGGTAGACATATATCACCGGGCATTGTAAACATAACAACAACAATTGCAGTCAATCTGGTATGTGATGTTATTGAAGGTAGCTATCAGGTAGATCTTTCTAAATCTAACCATCGCAGTGGCACTGCGGAGCAAGGGTACATATTATTCAGTTTTAGCCCGATTGTTCCACCAGGCTGGCTAATTCTGGCAGAACCAATTAATCCCGTTTACCTGCGAGTTCATAATCCATTTCTGACAAGAATAAATTTCAAACTTACAGACCAAAATAATAGAATTCTGGACACGAGGAACGAATCTCTTAATATAAACCTATATGTACGCTCATAGAACGTCTGATTATTTAATCAGGGCATAATCTGATGAGTAAATACATAATCAATTTTCTATGATTAAAGCAATTGTATATATAATAAAGCGAGATAACTCGGCTATCTCTCTGCAGTAAATTGAACGATTATTTCCCTTACTACGTTACCTGTACAAACCCAGTTGTATGTACGTGTATAGCGTATATTAGTCCGTCTGTCTGTTACCTTAACGAACTATAACTTTATGCGTGCAAAATTATTTTATGAATTTTGAAAAACTGAAGTACAATTCTACATTCTATTAGTAATACAAGTTCTGTGAGACAGCGTAAATATTATATATATACTTAAATTTAACTATATTATTGATAAGAGAACGATGGCCGAAATGGTAAGACGGTTTGACGTAGATCGAAGCTCTACAGACTCTCGCGTGTTCGAGTCTCCAAAAATGCTAAAGATATTATCTTGCATTTGCGACTGATGCTTATTTAATTGGGGGGGAACCCGGAGAATTTCCTCGATATCCACAACAGACAAAATACACTCTCCTATCATACACCCTTGAGGGGTGTACGTTTTACACTCCCGGGGTTTTGTATGGGGGAGAGTGTACAAAATCTGTTGGACGTAGACAAGATTCCCCCGTCATCACCATTTGTATATATTCATGTTCATACAATCATTAGGATAAGTTTATGTTTGTGCAGTCCAAAATCATAAACCATCTGTATATATTTCATAACCATACAATCATTAGGATAAGTTTATGTTTGTGCAGTCCAAAATCAAAATCATAAACCATCTGTATTTATTTCATAACCATATATCACAAACAAAACAGCTCCCTGACAAAACAAAAAAAAAGTCATGGGAGCTAATATTTTTTTATATTAAATATATAAATATGTATATATATA
>JAECUM010063944.1:0-24896 GCA_016617855.1 Megalonaias nervosa | reverse complement strand
TAGTACCACAGACCTAATTTAAACATTTATAGTACCACAGTCCTAGTACCACAGTCCTAATCTAAACATTTATAGTACCACAGTCCTAATTTAAACATTTATAGTACCAGTCCTAGTACCACATTCCTAATCTAAATGTTTATAATACCACAGATCTAGTAACACAGTCCTAATCTAAACATTTATAGTACCACAGTCCTAGTACCACAGTCCTAATTTAAACATTTATAGTACCACAGTCCGAGTACCACAGTCCTAATCTAAACATTTATAGTACCACAGTCCTAATTTTAACATTTATAGTACCAGTCCTAGTAACACAGTCCTAATCGAAACGTTTATAATACCACAGTTCTAGTAACACAGTTCTAATCTAAACATTTATAGTACCACAGTCCTAATCTAAACATGTATAGTACCACAGTCCTAATATAAACATTTATAGTACCACAGTCCTAGTACCACAGTCCTAATCTAAACATTTATAGTACCACAGTCCTAATTTAAACATTTATAGGACCAGTCCTAGTACCACAGTCCTAATCTAAACATTTATAATACCACAGTTCTAGTAACACAGTCCTAATCTAAACATTTATAGTACCACAGTCCTAGTACCACAGTCCTAATCTAAACATTTATAGCACCACAGTCCTAGTACCAGAGGCCTAATCTAAACATGTATAGTACCACAGTCCTAATATAAACATTTATAGTACCACAGTCCTAGTACCAGAGTCCTAATCTAAACATGTATAGTACCACAGTCGTAATATAAACATTTATAGTACCACAGTCCTAATCTAAACATTTATAGTAGCACAGTCCTAGTACCACAGTCCTAATCTGAACATTTATAGTACCAGATTCCTAATTTAAACATTTTTAGCACCAGTCCTAGTACCACAGTCCTAATCTATACATTTATAATACCCCAGTTCTAGTAGCACAGTCCTAATCTAAACATTTATAGTACCACAGTCCTAGTACCACAGTCCTAATCTAAACATGTATAGTACCACAGTCCTAATATAAACATTTATAGTACCACAGGCCTAATCTAAACATTTATAGTACCACAGTCCTAATCTAAACATTTATAGTACCACAGTCCTAGTACCACAGTCCTAATCTAAACATTTATAGTTCCACAGTCCTAATTTAAACATTTATAGTACCAGTCCTAGTACCACAGTCCTAATCTAAACATTTATAATTCCACAGTTCTAGTAACACAGTCCTAATCTAAACATTTATAGGACCACAGTCCTAGTATCACAGTCCTAATCTAAACATTTATAGTACCACAGTCCTAGTACCAGAGTCCTAATCTAAACATGTATAGTACCACAGTCCTAATCTAAACATTTATAGTACCACAGTCCTAATCTAAACATTTATAGTACCACAGTCCAAATCTAAACATGTATAATACCACAGTCCTAATGTAAACTTTTATTGTACCACAGTCCTAATGTAAACATTTATAGTACCACAGTCCTAATCTAAACATTTATAGTACCACAGTCCTAGTACCACAGTCCTAATCTAAACATGTATAGTACCACAGTCCTAATATAAACATTTATAGTACCACAGGCCTAATCTAAACATTTATAGTACCACAGTCCTAATCTAAACATTTATAGTACCACAGTCCTAGTACCACAGTCCTAATCTAAACATTTATAGTACCACAGTCCTAATTTAAACATTTATAGTACCAGTCCTAGTACCACAGTCCTAATCTAAACATTTATAATACCACAGTTCTAGTAACACAGTCCTAATCTAAACATTTATAGGACCACAGTCCTAGTATCACAGTCCTAATCTAAACATTTATAGTACCACAGTCCTAGTACCAGAGTCCTAATCTAAACATTTATAGTACCACAGTCCAAATCTAAACATGTATAATACCACAGTCCTAATGTAAACTTTTATAGTACCACAGTCCTAATGTAAACATTTATAGTACCACAGTCCTAATCTAAACATTTATAGTACCACAGTCCTAATCTAAACATTTATAGTAGCACAGTCAACATACTGAAAATATTGTTATTATGGTTGTGTTTGTACAAAAGATGGTGTTGATATAGTTTATTCCCCTAAACACTTCTTGCAGTATGTAATTGGTTCAAAATAAAAAATGGTAAGGAGTTAACTTCAAAACTACTGGTATTTTATGAAGAAGTTTGAAAACCAGACCCAACTGATCTTGTTGTCAAGGCAAAGGTCATTACTTATATTTTTGTACTTCAGTGATATTATGAACACAGTAACCTGTACAGAGTTTTATCCAGACAGTGCATTTAGCTGCATTCCAGTTGCAGTAGTCAGCACTGAGATTTATCTTTAGGTCAAATATATATATATATGTGTCATAAGGAAATGCATAAATATTGTATTATTACAACACTACATAAAAATCTCTTTCATATTTTATTTGAAAGAAAATAATACAAAAATAAAATACAAAAACTTAAAACATTAAGATATAATACAACAGTAACAATTATTATCCTGCAAAAATGTTTCAGCTTCTAGTCACTAGGTAAGACAGCTATTCTTGGGTACGATAATATCATTGAATATCAACTGTTAAATAAATTAATTGTATTGAATTTTGTATTATTCAGCAAAACATCCACTTTTAATAAATGATTCAAAACTGTTTGATTGTTTTATAACTTGCATTATGGATTGATTTGTAACTAATATAGAAAGAGTCTGTCTGGAGTCTTTTAATCTGAAATATTGCTTCCTTATAAGGCTTTAGAGTTTGACTAAGTGCTTGATGCTGGACCGTGCATGTCCTTCTTTGATATTGAACTATGCATGTCTGTCCTCGATACTGGACCGTGCATATCCTTCCTTGATACTGGATCATGCATGTCCTTCCTTGATATTGGACCATGAATGTCCTTCCTCAATACTAGCCCATGCATGTCCTTCTTTGATATTGGACCATGCATGTCTTTCCTTGATATTGGACCATGCATGTCCCTCCTTGATGTTGGACCATGCATGTCCTCTTTCAGTATTGGACCATGCATGTCCTTCCTTGATACTGGACCATGCATGCCTTTCCTTGAGATTGGACCATGCATGTCTTTCCTTGATGGCCTTCCTTGATGTTGGATCATGCATATCTTTCTTGGATGTCCTTCCCTGATGTCCTTCCCTGACATTGGACCATGCATATATATCTTGGATGTCTTTCCTTGATATTGGGCCATGCATGTCTTTCCTTGATGGCCTTCCTTGATATCGGACCATACATGACTTTTCTTGATGGCCTTCCTTGATACTGGACCATGCATGTCTTTCCTCAATGGCTCCCTTGATATTGGACCATGCATATCTTTCTTGGATGTCCTTCCCTGACATTGGATGATGCATGTATTTCCTTGATGTCCTTCCTTGATACTGGGACCATGCATGTGTTTCCTTGATGTTTTTCCTTCACGTCCTTCCTTGATATTGGACCATGCATGTCTTTTCTTGATGTCTTTCCTTGATGTCCTTCCTTGATATTTGACCATGCATGTCTTTCCTTGATGTCCTTCCTTGATATTGGACCATACATGTCTTTCCTTGCTGTCCTTCCTTGATACTGGACCATGCATGTTTTTACTTGATGTCCTGCCTTGATGTCCTTCATTGATATTGGACCATGCTTATCTTTCCTTGGTGTCTTTTCTTGATGGCCTTCCTTGATACTGGACCATGCATATATTTCTTGCATGTCCTTCCTTGATACTGGACCATGCATGTCTTTCCTTAATGTCATTCTTTGATATTGGACCATGCATATCCTTCCTTGACATTGGATCATGCATGTCCTTCTTTGATATTGGACCATGCATGTCCTTCCTTGATACTGGATGATGCATGTCTTTCCCTGATATTGGACCATGCATGTCCTTCCTTGATATTGGACAATACATGTCTTTCCTTGATGACTTTCCTTGATGTCCTTCCTTGATATTGGACCATGCATATCTTTTCTTGATGTCTTTCCTTGATGTCCTTCCTTGATATTTGACCATACATATCTTTCCTTGATGTATTTCCTTGCAATTGGACCATACATGTTTTTCCTTGATGTCCTTCCTTGATACTTGACCATGCATATCTTTTCTTGATGTCCTTCCTTGATGTCCTTCATTGATATCGGATCATACATATATTTCCTTCATGTCCTTCCTTGATGTCTTTCCATGATATTGGGCCATTCATGTTCTTCCTTGATGTCCTTCCTTGATATTGGACCATGCATGTTACCATGCTGTTTGTACCTCATTGTTGTTTTATTTTCCTACAGTAGAAAATGCATACAACTATTGATATACCTACAGAACCATTCTCCAAAACCTATAATGAGGCAAATAATGCATACAGATTCATCTATTGCTGCTAGAAATAAATTCCTTCCTCAAAGAGGAAGAAAAAAAATTATCTTGAATTTTTATAGACAAAAAATGCAGAAACTATTTTAGACTACCATTCAGGGTTACCATGTGTACAAACATTTGATGCCTAATATGAAATTTTTATATATAATTCTGTATACAAATACTAAATTGGTATTAATAAAAATAATAAATACTATATATAATAAATGCCATATTTATAAAACAAATCCTGAAACAGCATGCCTCTATTGTTATGTATATCTTATATGCCTAACTTTTGGCCATTATTTTTTAAGTTGTATTTTAGAAAATGTGAACAGAATGTTTACATAGGTAACTTTTTTCTATGAGTATAAGTTGTAAATATAATGTTTACATAGCATTTGAATTTGGAACATTCTAGGCCCAATCTTGCTTACAATTAAATTGGAATGTTCTTTTGGACTGATTCACATTATATTATGTCCTGGATTGAGTGTGTATAAATAGGAAGCTGATAGAAACATAATTAAATTCCTGTTTTAGATCAGTCTCTGGGAATCTATTTGTGACCAGAGTTTATAGTTGTGCTGTTGAAATAAAAAATAATTGGAGTGAAATTATTTAATTTATTCACTGAATTACTAAATTGCTTATTGACTTTTCAATTAACACATTACTTTGGATTTTATTAGCTCAAAGACATTCTGGACTGGAAACTATTGGATTATTTGGAAATTTAGTTCGCAAAACTGTGTATTCTGAATTTTGACTGTATTTTATGGAAAAAAATAACATACTAAGTTTTAATTATTGGTTTCACTTCCTTTCTGGTTCCAGTTATTATGTCAATGATCTGGATTTTATACCAGTAATCTGCTTATTAGGCCAATGTTCTTGCTTTTTTAGGAATGTATTTTGAACTTATACTTTATATTTTATGGAAATAAATAACATGCTGACTTTTAATTATATTATTGGTTTCACTTCCTTTCTGGTTCCAGTTATTATGTCAATGATCTGGTTATTAGGCCATGGTCTTGTTTTTTTTAAGATTGTATTGATGAGTCAGAATTATAACAGTCAATAAATATATGTAATCTTAATGTTACTATGTGCAAAAGAGATTTTAATAAATATCGAATTTTAAAATATTTGCCTTCTGCATCAATCCATGTGAGAATAGGTTTAACAATATATGAGCAATGTGGCAAAAACACATAATTTAAAAGATCTCAAATATAGCAATAGCATTGTCAATAAAAACCCATTATGTTGTTTTTTCAACATTATCTGTATACTTGCAATAACAACTACATACTTTAATACAAATATATATTCCAGTGACTAGGCTATAAATTTGAAACAATATCTTTTGAAGCTCTGCACTGAATCTTAATGGTACTCATTACCTGTGTCATTTCTTTTCATCCAAGACAAGTATTTTCATATTTTTAATCAGAATCTGTAAGTAACAGTAAAAGTACATTAGTATAGATGCATATTAATAAATGACTTTAAATGTCCTTTTATGCATTTGAATAAATAATCTATCAAAGGGTAACAGAATTTATATGAAACAAAAATGAATAAATACAGGGTGTTACACATTAATCAAATAAGCATTGATAATATATGTAATTAAGCAAAAGCAAATTGGGACAAAAATGTTATCAAGAGTTGTGGTACTGTATACATTTCATCACTTTTTAATTTAAAGGAGAAAGGAGGCTAATATCAAACTTGTCTCTAAGTAAATTAATGTAATAATTTCTAACACTTTAAAAAAAATTTACTATTCTTCCGCTGCCACACACACACTTAGTGAAAATGATGGGTATAAATTTAAACACTGCCATATAAGTTGATAAATCAACCCAAAATCTAATGCATCAAGATCAACTTCTGAATCAGAAGCAGAAAGCATAGAGCTCTGACAACTGGACAGATTGACAAAACATGCCTCCAGCAAACAATAACTGAATACTGTAAACAAGTGAAATGATGTCAAATGCAAATCATATGCTGTGTATTCCAGGTCTACAGGAGACAACCTTAGAGGATTCCATCATCTCACCCATATGACAGAGAAATCAATGCTGTTTTGCTAACCTTACTTTTCTTATCTCTGTCTGCTTGTCTCAGACAGGTCGTCTCATTCTTGGTTTCCATGAGCTAGGAATACTTTTAGAAAGAAAACCACTGTTGTCTTTTGCTGTCCGTGACAGAGTTGTTATAAAATCAAATGACAGATATATAACAAAAAGAAATTTACTCATAAAGCAACTTAAGGTCTCTCCAACTCTGATAACACACCATATAAAATATTTTGAGAAAGACAGACACATGCATGTAGAGTTTAATTAGTTGGTATTCGGCTGGATACAACACACAGCATGTTGGATTTTATCATATCTGCAACTTAGTAATTTTTCAGGTTAGCATCATTAAATGTAGCTAAAAGTATCTAATTCTTCAAACTTTGTCAAACACTTCCAACCAGCCCCAGTTCAATCAAACATTATAAACAAACAAAAATTCCTGTACTTTACCAATCAGAGTGATTCATTCATTAGTCCACATGCTATACAACAAGATTTCCATGTAGCAAATCATTGTAGTAAGAACACATGCCATATTTCCAGGACAAAAAAGTATCCAAGAATATCATGCATTTAAATCCCCTCACAGTCATTACAACTTCGTTAGGCTGAGGTGTGTACTTTACCTTATCGTTGCCTACCATATAACTATTTCCAAATTTGAACTGATGAAAGTTAAAAGTTACCGGTATAAAAGATATTGATTTCCTTTTGTTATTTTCACATGACATCCATCAATTAAATGTGATAATACAGTATTATCAAATGATTTTATGTTTCTATTTCCTCATGCGTAAAACTTGTGTACTTAGAGTCAACTAGGCACCCCATTGCTCTCATTAACATAATCATATTAGTGCATGTTTACAAAATAAATGTACTTGGCTCAGGATGCTCATGATACTATACTTGCAACACATAACAAGTATAGTTGATTGTTTTCTTGATTATTTGTATCTTTTCTAAGAGCAGTATACATAGCTAGATTCTACTCAGATGATTATTATTCAGATTTTAGTAAGAATGCAAAATCTGATGACCATTAGTGAGTGGCAATAATAGTTCCTGATGAATATTGTGATTTGAACTGTTTTAATTTAATAGAAATGAAAACAGGTGAGAAAAATAATCTATGTTGGTGTTTGTACCGAAACAAGGAAATTCCAGTCCTGGAGTTACATATTTTTTGTCCTGTGCCCCCTCCCCTTGGCAGAGACTCGTGTGGAGACAGATAGTGTAACCCCTTGACAGGGATTTCATTGCTAGGTCAAAACACCAACAAATAATATTAATTATATTAATCATAATGATTTGGCTCCACTTATTTTAATTTCTGAGTAAGTACAGTTCAAATACATGAAAATAAATTTCTGATGAAGTTACCTTTGGATGTTTTGGGAATCTTTAATGAGCTATACATCTGGATGTCACTGTCTGTATATGGGTGCAATTTTTCATAGGAATCATTTTCTGAAGGCCTTAAATTAGAAATTGGAATAATTACTAGATTATCAACACTGCTGTAAATGAACGGTTAAAAAGAAGTACTCAAATGTCTATTTATATGTAAAGTTCACTACATTTTGTGAAAAATAGGTTCAGCAACTGATTACCTCTTTCTTGTCAGTGATTATACTCCAGTGCCCTATGTACATGTATAGGTCTTAGGATTAACATTAAATGAAATGAAACAAAACTGCTTTGTTGATTTCTTATTTGAATATTTGATTTACATTGTCAATAATACACTTAGTGGATTAAAATTATATACTTGTAATTATCATTGTATTACATTTATATTATCAGTAATACACTAAGTGGATTAAAATTACACACTTGCAAATATCACAGTATTACATTTTATTCACTATCTTTATCAAGCACCTGTACCTCACACTGGCATTTCTGTTCTCTTCCAATGTGATATCTGGGGAAAAATAAAAAGTGCAAGATGCAGCATCTTAAAATAATTACAATACTATAAAATTCAGAATATTGATTTCTTGATTGGAAATTTGATTTATTTCATTTGTAAATAATACACTTAGAAGAAAATGATTACATACATGTAAATATCAATTTACCATCCTTTAATCAATATTCACATTATATGCCTGTACCTTATATTGGGGTTTCTATTCCCTTCCAACATGTTATCTATGGAAAAATGAAACGTGCAAGCTAGAGCATCTTAAAATAATTGAAAAGCTACAAGTTAGCATATATTCCTGACCCTAAAGAAAATTTTTGAAAAAAATATATATATATATATATATATGCTTTAGCTTTATGATAAGTACACTCTACCTAAAGATGTTATTAAATCACAAGTTGCATGATTGTGTAGTAAATAAAGTCTTTCTTTCACATGGAAAAGTGAACTGCAAAGCATCCTTTTAAATTTAAAATAAATTATGAAAGTCTTACTTTTTAAATACATACTAGTTGTATTTTTACTATTTGAAAGCTGCTTTCTTAAAAAAAAAGTATTTTCATTTGTTAGTAGTTCACAACTTCTAACATATTTGCATTATATCTGAAAACAAAAAGAAAATAATAGAACAAAACAAATGAAAATAATTACATTTGCTTGTAGCTAATCCTATAATCATTTGGTATCTTTTGAATCTGAACTGATAAAAAGACCTACTGCATCTTTCCATACTGCATGTCTATATCAATAAAATACACCACAGAGAGACTTTCAGTCATACATTACTATAGGGGCTCTTTTGTGATCATGAAAACGTAGCATGAAATATTGCTCCATTTTTTTTATTTTCCTTGAACTACAATAATATCCAATTAACTTTTACAAGTACAGACTTAAATTCTAAGTTGATCTTGGAGATCATCCTGTTTAATTTTCAAGAATATTTAAAGGTACAAATTAAACTTTTACTTGATATATCAATTGTTCAAAAAGACAAGCTGAATTAATAACCACTTGGGAGCTTTAACAGCAAATGCACAATAATATCATAATACTACATATGGAATTATTTTTCTGAAAAATAAATAATCCTATTTCTTGTCTCCATTTCCCAGTTTTCTTCTAACTGTTGATTTAACTGAATTAATAAAGTGCAACACACTATGTCATCACTTAACATTACCACCATTTTCTTGAGAAGTTTATCTTTTGTAGAGGTTTAATACGGCCTTCTGTTTCATGCCCACTATTAAATCTTTAATGATCCCAAGCATTACTAGCAATGAAAGATTAATTTGGTCCCTGAATATTTCTAAATTTCTAAGTTCTTACTGTCACAACCAAGGCATAATGTAGAGGAACAGAGATTGGTCATGTGAAGTATGGGGAGAAGAACAAAATTCTTTGGCACAAGGTTGATGCGTATTTTCCAGTATCTACGAGAATGAAAGGATACACACAGACATAAGTTTGGTATATATGGAATATACAGACATAAATTTGGTATATATGGAATATACAGACATAAATTTGGTATATATGGAATATACAGACATAAATTTGGTACATATGGAATATACAGACATACATTTGGTATATATGGATTATACAGACATAAATTTGGTATATATGGAATATACAGACATAACAGAATCATTAACTTTATGTAGCCATCTTATTAAGATATCATTTAAAACATATGAGTTGAATTGAAATTAAAGACTTATAAAATATACTGCAAAAAATAAACAAAAGTTAATTTACCATTAAGTTCTAGGTATTGGCTTGCTTCAACTTCTGTGAAATGGAGTCCTTCATACATATTTCCACTGGCTGCATCTTGTTTGACAGAAATGGCTTTTATTTGACTTCTTCTTGTGATTGATATGGAACATAAGATTTGTCTTGGTAAATAAAATGTCTTTTGAAGTGTAAAATTAAAACACGTTTCTAGCTTTGACTAACAACATTTTATGATACTAAGCAGTTTTTGGAGAATGCATCTTTAAACACAAGCAATCCACAAGTTATGTATTTGCATCAGAATTGTACATTTTTCAAGATGGATTTCAAATAAATAAATAAATAAATAAAAAATATACCCCTTTACAGATTGTAATGTTAGCAGTTTCTTACTGTATTGCTACTTAGTCATTTCTAAAACTGACTTGTGTCCTGTCCCCTGTGTGGCCTACATTTAACCAACCATCAACCATTTGCATCTGATATTATCTTTATTTGAATACTTTTGTTTCACTGTAACAGTATATATTTGCTGTGTTCATGGTTCACTCTTTCTTTGTGTGTTTTTATGCATGTGATTTAGAGCCCCCCAATGAAGATCTCTTTAGATCACTGCACGAAGAAACTGTCTGAATTTTCTCCCTTAACTTTAAACAAAATATTGTGTAATATGCATGCTTTTGCTTTACATTCCTATTTATTTTTAAGTCCAGTGACTATCCAAGCCAATATAACAAAACATGTAGGTATTTCTATTCTTCCATTCTATTCTGTTGGCAATGGCACAATGTTTCCATTTAAGTATACCACAAAAAGTAGCAAAATACATTTGCTTCATAGAACTGGTTGCCTATGACAAATTAACAAGCAAACTAATAATTGCACATCTATTTACAACACAACTATAAGAAGGTGAGACCTTTTCTATCTTCATGGAAAAAGCAAACATACACTTGGATGTAAAACTAACTGTACATGTTAATTGGATATAATATTATTGCTAGAGAGCAAAATCTTGTTATTCCAACACTGAAGTATGAGGATATTAGGGTACCACCACCTATAATCCATCAGACTATCCAATCATATACATATTCATACTTTCTTCTCATCCTGAATTTCTGAATTCAGGTTTCAAAACAAAGTAGCTCTTTTATCTATAAGTTTAGAATGGTCAAATATATATATATATATATATATATATATATATATATATATATATGAACTATCTGATAGGTATAATAATCACTTTTATTTATGTTATACAACTTTGTTGGGCTAATTTCAGCATAAAATAGGCATGTAGTCTACTGTTCCCCAATCTGAAATACATGTAAGAATAAAACAGGAATTTGCAAAGTCACTTTAGAAATCTGATATCAGCCAGCAAAATAAGACAGACAGACAGACAGACAGAGTTTGTTATGGTAATCCCAGAAATGCAGTTGAGTAATGACTAATACATTCATTTTGTTAGTTAGTGCTCAAGTATTAAAGTATTTCAATATCATGTATTATAAAGAGTACTTGAACATTAATAATTATAGCTATTTACTTATAGCTAATCAAAAGTATATCTGAAACAAAATCACAACAATGTGTATATCTGAAATTTAAAATTACAATTTATAAATATTATTCAATAATTTATGTCAAAGAATGAAAATAAATGTGTTTTTTATTACCATTAAGTGTAATTGTGATGAGGCAAACTATCAAGGTAGTATAGCTATAAGTTTGGGATCTGCTTGTTGTGTGGAAGAATGAACAAACAATAATGGGACAAAATGTTAAAGATACTTATTTTTATTATTTGACAAAGAACAACCATAGCCTGTGTGACCATGCCTTTATACAGCCTATTTGACCATGCCTTTATACAGCCTGTGTGACCATGCCTTTATACAGCCTTCCACTTTATTAGAAGACTAAATTAACATGTTAAAAGTTGCTATAGTAAATACTGGCCTTTGTAACATAATTTATGCTTGGTTCAAACATTTCTTCTTACATTTTGCGCTAAATTAGATTTTGCTGCTCGTGAGTGTTGATATTAACCTATATGGGATGATGGATAACATAAATTCACTAATCAGTTTGAGATATTTATATCTATCTATATATTTATACTTGTTTTCGAGTGTTGGTCATTATATTAAACACAAGGCAAAAAAGGATATGGCTAGAGCATAACTTTAAAAAAAAACATTAGACTGATTCAACTAATCATTGTCATCTGAAACCAGTTTTCATACTTGAAGACCGATTTATTTATTTTAAGTTTGTATCTGCAAAATATTCATACCATTATTGCCTTCAGGACTGATGACCCAACTGGGTGAATCATGACTTATTCTTAAGTATTGTATCTGGACAATTCAAATGTTTACAAATTCCATTCCTCATAGTTAACATGTTATTGTAGGATAGTAATGCTGTACTGACTTGACTGGGTAAAACAGTGGCACTGTAACTTATTTCTAGTTTTGTATTCCCCTAAGTCAATTACCTATGCCTTCTATTCTGCATTGTCTATATATTCTTGTAAGTATTGCTGTCTTTTGCACTTGTGTAGATCCTTGGATGCTTGAAAATAAAATATTTCAAGCATCCTCAACAAGTTGAAATAAACTAGTTGAAACATAATAAATTTAAAGGTTTAATTCCTATAGAAACAGCCATGTAAAGTTTTGCAAACACAACAGTTTTTGTTTTTTATTTGTTTGTCTTGTCTATGTTTTGTATATGCCTTTGAAAAAGACTCATTAAGAGTTGAAAGTGCTCAGCCTAGCTAAATACCAGTTTTGCACTGTTTGTTGTCAGTTTATTGCATTTATCTTAATCAATCCCTGACACATGTAATCCCTTGCTGGATCCAGTGCACTTGAAAGGACAAAGGACTGTTATTCACCATATAATTTGTATTCTTTATATATATATATATATATATATATATATATATATATATATATATATATATATATAATAAACTTATAGTATGTACCATTTTTAGTTATATTTCTCTTTATCAGTTTGTTATATCTAAGTGATTATTTGTAGAGGATAGGGAGTATGTCTTAGGAAGATATTTCTCAGCTTGAGTAATTAGCTAAGATCTAAGAGCAAGCATCATATGTACAGTAATCATGAGACTTTATGACAGCATGGATTAGTTTTGTAAACTGGCCACTCCTTCATTTCATAACATCAGGAAGTCTCTGGATATTTTTACGTATATGTATTTTTTCATTTGAGATAGCAATAATTCTTCCTATTAGGTGTTTGGTCTATTAATAACTCTTTGTATTAGGTATTTGGGTCACACTTTGCATTACATGTCATGAAATGCTAATATCTGGCCCAAGAAGTCTCAATAATAAGTGATACAAATGTGAAACAATAAACCTGTGCAAGAGTGGAATTAAGACTTCGGTGATGTGTAGACATTAGGTGAGTTTCAAAAAATTATTTAGTAAAAGTCATGCATTGAAGAACATAGCTGTTGCCCTTGGAAATAGGGTAATTGGACATGCAGGTGTTTGATTCATTTGGAATGATAGCCCTTGCATGTCACAAGACTGATTGTCTTGAGGCAGTGGTGTTAATTTGGATAGCTTTATGATATTTTGTATATAGTTCTTTATTTTTTGATTACATAATTCAGGCTATTCAACATGGCAACTGCAAGGAATAAAGCATTCCATAGGAAAGAAGATACTTCCTTTGAAGCTCACTTCATGCTTCACAGCATTTATTGCATGAAAGAACGTTCACTGCCATTATAATGTAAGCAGATATTGTTCTTTAAAAGACAATGCTGTTATCAGTAGGACATAATTTAGCAGTATCATACAGCATGTGTCTAATGGATCAAATTGTGCTTACTAAACGTAGGTTCAGTCCACATTATAATAAATGTGGATAATAAATGTGGGTCAATGAGAAACTTCTTTTTGTCTGGGCCAGACACCAGATCAGCTAATGCACATTTTCAGCTAGGACAGATATGATATAAATCTCTCATGGGCAAATTAAATTGAGCAAAATGATATTTTTGCAATTTATACTTTAGTGCATTTGATTTACAAAAGAAGAACCTTATGACAGACACCTCCACACGCACACACACACATACAAACAAGCAAACTTCCCCTGTTGTGTCCCCATGACTGCTGAATGGTTGTCAAAAATGAGTTCAGTAGACAAAGCCAACTGTTGTGTCCCCCTGACTGCTGAATGGTTGTCAAAAATGAGTTGAGTAGATAAAGCCACATTGATGCTCAGATACGTGCTCAGTGGTAATGTAGCATATTTAACTAGGTTCATTTTATTCTGAAACCATATGTGAAGGGAGATGCCCCTTTTTGTTTGTGGTTAATTGTTTGGGATTAATCATGTGAATTGTCCCTGAAGCATTGGTTAAAAATAGTTTATGTGGCTGCAGAGAAACAGTTTTAAATAATGCAATGGACGTTTTCAAATGGATGTTTAAATAGCCGATTAGAATCATTCACAAAAACTACTTTTGGCTTCAAATTCTGCTTTTTGAAATTACCTGTAAAAGTGAATTGTAACATTTTAAGTTGAGATTATTTAGATACTAGTGAATGGTTTTCTGTCAATGCAGCTTTTTTTGTATATTATTAGTGATGGAGATGTGAAGATGCAGTGTCATCTAGAACGGTCAGTCTATGACAATAGAATCTCCAACAATTAATATTGGTGTTGAGGTCTGAGCAACTTATGGTTTTGCTAGAGATGAATTGTCCAGTAGAAGCGCAATGTCTGTATACAATATTAAATCCTAGCAATTTAATTTGCTTAGTAGGAGATACCCAGTGAATATAAAAGACATAAATACCTGCATATGTACTTAAGATATTCAAATTTGCAGTGCCAATTTTACAGCTTTTGATTTTGGTTCAATTAGAGAAAATTATGTTTGACCAGAAATGACATTTTCAAAATATATCCACAACACAGTACCAAAAGTAATTTATATAGTTCATTGCATATAATTATATTGTAAAGGTAAAATAAAAAGTACTTATATTTGCAGTATCTCTAATGAAAGACCATTCATACTCCACTGCATTTGTATTGAGGAATAAAATATTAATGAAATTAACACCAGTCTATTACCTTTCTTCATGTTCTCTCTTCATGTCATTGTCTGTAATCGAAAAGAATAAAGCATTCAGGTATAATCCAACTAGAATAACTGTCATATCCTTTTTCTTATCTGTGGTAAAGTTACAAAGCAATCCTATGTAATGAGTGAGTATCCTTAGACTTAGAGATTCAAGGACATAATCCTAAACTCTTATTCAAATTCTCTTGTGTATCTTGTGTGTGTATTAGCATCAATGTACACTAGTCTGATGTTTTTTAAAGTTATATTATGCTCTAGTCATATCATTTTTTGTCTTGTGTATTAGCATCAATGTACACTAATTTATTAGTTGAGCCTTCATCACTGGAAAGTTATATTAATTGTTAATATAAATTGTCTTTACTGTATTAAAATAAAACTCACTTAAATGTTACAATGGAGAACTATTTTATGTAAATGAATGTTAATTTCATAGCTCCAAACACTATTATATGCAAGTTGTTACTGAAGACAAGACAAAGAGGAGATGAACACAATGAGATATAAACATATATACACATGAACATGTGTGCTACTGGACCATTACAAATACACAAGGCCTTGTTATGTCTGGATTTGGGACCATTACAAATACATGAGGCCTTGTTATGTCTGAATTTGGGACCATTTACAAATACACTAGGCCTTGTTATGTCTGGATTTGGGACCATGCAAATACACTAGGCCTTGTTATGTCTGGATTTGGAACCATTACAAATACACTAGGCCTTGTTGTGTATGGATTTGGGACCACACATGTTTTCTATGAAAGGCTTGGCAGATTGTAATGGACCCAATATGCACATATTTTTGATTGTTATGTACATCTGACTGTTACATGTACTTAATTGTAGTGTGTACATGACCTTTGTCCATGATTGAGGATAGAATTCTAGCGTGTACATGATATTTGTCTTGTTTGTAAGTTATCAGTAAATTGTTGACTGATATTCGAGTTCTATGTCAAGCTTTGATTATGACCTTACATGTTCTGGAAGTAAACTTGGATGCAGTTTAGTGTAATTTTGCATTAAGACAAATTGAGTTTTTTGAGAAAATGCTACTGCAACATAGGTCAAGTTGAGATGTACATGTATATAAAAGAGGTTTTTGTCAACAAAGTATTCATTCCTATTTTAATATCAATCTGGAATTATCTACTGTTGTGTTCAATTATAATTTGAAAGGAATCATTTAAATTATTCACTGGAATTAAATGGTCATTGACATATTGGACTAAGACACTATTTTAGCATTATTGTGAATTCATTCAAAGATATTCTCTTTTATAATGCTGGGATACATCAAGACTATTGTTACCTCTACTCATTCAAGACTATTGGTATTGGCACCTTCAAGACTTGGAATTCATTTATAATATTTTATATGTTTGGTCCTGTGATGGAACCTTTAGGAATTTTTGGGATTTAATTCAAAATAATGAAAGCCACTTTTAAATTTTCACTTTCTAATCAAGAGAAATAAATTATTTACTGAATTTTACAAAACGTGTTGGTTTCACTTTATTTATATTATTTAGTTATGATCATAGACTCATGATGATACATCATGTTATGCACAGATGAAATATAATGATATAAATGAGCTGTCACTTAACATAATAATACAGATCAATAAAAAATAAAATGCTGAACATACAGCTCAGCTAAAATAAACTGCTAAATGTTAACTGGAATTATGGTTAAAACAATGACATCTCTTGTCCATCCTTATTATCTTCCAATAATTTACATGTGAATTTAAACTGGAGTATGAATTTACTTTTTCTGTTGCTGATGATAACAATCCTTCTTACCGTGTTCATTTTGCTTTGCACATTGATATCTTCTCCAAAAGAATATGCCTATAACCACACACAATATGACAACAAATGCAGCAACTATGCCTCCAGCTATCCCAGCGACTGTACTTGCTTCTGCAAAATATAAATAGTCATTCATGGTGTAAACTCTGTCAAACAGATATGTTTTACTGTAACTGAAAGTATACAAAACTTCACATGAATGTATATGAAGCTGGGTGTTAGCCATGTCAAATCTGTGGAGAACCTGCAGTCAGTCCAGTTGGAGTGTTTGTTTGTCTCTCCAAGCCTCCCTGTCAAGGCTGTTACAAAATAGTGGTTTTACTCGATGTTGTAGATTGGAGGAGGCAGGATTTTACAAAGCTAAACTAGTATGTGACTGCACTGGTGGTAGCAGGTGCTGTCATTGACCTTTGATACATTCAGGTACATAATCTCTTTTGTAATTATTTACTTTGTTTGGAGATGGAGTTGTAAGTAAACACACTGCAATTAGTAATGATGCTCCAAATATGAAAGTCATCATAGATAATTTTATTTCGGGTCTTTATGGTACTAAGGTAGCTGAGAAGTTTAAATTTATTTTGTTTGCCCTTATTTAGTACTGTTTGTGATCATGCTCATATTCACTTCTATAACAAAGCTGCAACAGTTGTGTCTCAATTCCACTGTCAAACTTTGCTGTCTCATTGAGGCATATAGTTTTTTATATTTCATTCTCTTTGCAATTTTCTTCCTCCATGACTTACTTATAAGGTGGTGTTCTAGGCATTAGGTATAGCTTATTTAGAATAATACTCTAATTTAGTAAAAGGGTAAGGTAGTCAATACCCTTGCAAAAGCTTCTATCTTAAGTTCCCTGTTCCTGCATGTTCAGATAGCATATAAAATATTAGCATATGCTTCTGACTTGCCAGGCCCCTCAGGAAACAAAAAGGGACATGTTGTAAGAACACAACCTAATGAGATGCTTTATAATCAACTGCTGTTTTACTGATTTGTGGGTTACACCCAGTGAAGTGAACAAAATTATATATCTTTCTACTAACATACACTGTTTAGCCTCAGCAGAGATCCATTTAATAACACATGCATTGGTAAACTGTCTGGCTAAATAATAACGTGTCAGACAGAACATTGAAGCGACACACAAATGGAAAACTGTCAAACTTCTGACCCATTTTGATACAGTCACGCTTTCCCTTAATACTAAATGTTACATCAAAGTTTCTGAAACATTAGACATATGTGGCAATGATTGCATTGTCACGGAATTGCATATATCTATCGTTTATTTATTATCTGAATTAAATATATGTACTTGGGTTTTGTTTCTGTGTACAGCATTACTCGAGGGTGGTTTATGTATAACGTATATTATTTCGAAATGGTGAGTTCGGTTCATCCCAGGCTGTATGAGCAAAGTGCTTACAATGGGAAAGCCGATGTACCTTGAGCGCACAGGCAGTGTATGGTTACATGACTTGTGTAAAAATTACCTCACTGTAGAGCTAAACATGACATTATGAAGAGGCTTGTCAGTGAGCAGTCCACTTAATGACGCATGATCTCCAGCTGTACAGGTATGTGAGTTAAATATTATTTTCCTATTTGTACTTTAGGATATAATTGTTTTACTGTCACATTTATCTTATACTTTAGGCAATTCTGACTTGTGTGGCATAATGCAATGTTATGGTCAGTTTTCTAGTTTACCTGTATGTAACTTAACTTAATGATTATATTCGCAATACTGTTGTATTTATTAAGGAAGAGAAGGTGTTATATTAAGCACTTTAAAATTCTTTTCAGACACGGGTTCACTTCTGAACATATCACTTTGTACGGTAGTCCCAATAATATAATTTGTATAAAATAACCAACTCAAGTTTACCGTACATAATGACATCAAATTCTGTTATACATGACTGTGTCATCTTTAGTGCATGGATTCGGATATTATATTTTCAGATGTCTGATTGGTGGTTAATTGATTGATGGCCAGTGATTGGTGAATGATGACTGGTGAATGCTTAGTGTAGTGCTGAAGGAGTGAAGGAGGGATGGAGTGATAGTTATGCTGAATCTCTGCATATGCACTGTATTGTAGGTGTTGTTTAGCCATGGTGTTAATTTGGGTTGTGTTATACCCAGTGTACTGCTGTCAGGGGTGACGTTGGCCTGGAAAAAGATAAAGGTCATCACGTAGTGAAGAACCAAGGCTTCTGGACCAACGAGTCTGCAGAGAACAAGAGATTTTTTGGATCTTTAGGCAGACCAGGAGGGGCAGACCATTCATGGTGGCTCCTCAACCATTCAACAGAGCTTTGGGACTGAGAAGGCCTTTCGGATTTGTGTACTCGACTCCACAAGATAT
This sequence comes from Megalonaias nervosa, assembly GCA_016617855.1. NCBI lineage: Eukaryota > Metazoa > Mollusca > Bivalvia > Unionida > Unionidae > Megalonaias > Megalonaias nervosa. The sequence continues at coordinate 5,364 of JAECUM010063944.1, read as the reverse complement.
ATGTCCCAATGTTTCATCTGCATGAAAACTCATCATATTTCACTATTTGAGTGAAAACGCACCATAGTTCAATATTTGAGTGGAAACTCATCATTTATCATTAGTTGAGTGAAACATATTATACATCACTATTTGAGTGAACTATATCATTTATTACTATTTGTGTGGAAATTGTCAATGCTTACGCGAATCATTTTTTCCATTGTTTGTGTGGAACCACTTTGAATCATTAACTATTGTATATTTTTACTATTTAAGGTATATAGTTCACATTTCATTTAAATCGCAATACATTATCAGGTTCAAACATATTTTGTTAAATATCCAATATTTGGATTTTGTTAGTTCATGAATCAAACATAGTATTTTTCATTAAATCATTCATAAATAAACATTGTATTTTTGTCACCGTCAAAAATGTTCTTTGTTATAATCCAACCCCAACCTGGTTATCTTGTTACATGCATCATGAGGATTTTATAAATAACACGATATTATGCTATAGTAAAGATACTGATTGTTAAACGTGAATGTTATCAAACATATACTGAGAGCCAACTGAGACAAAAAAAGAAACAACAACAAAATACACATGCAAGAAATGGTCCACCATCACGGCTGTTTTTTATTAAATAGCAACGATGCTTTTTTTGTAACTTGCTAATTTAAAAAAAAACAAAATCACTTCTTATACTGCACAGTTTTTCCTATAATATTGCTGGATTGGATAGATGTCAGTATTCATCATTATTGATCATAACACTTAGGAGATGATGTACTTTTAATGAATCCAGATTTCCGCTAATTTAAGCTTGAAGTTTTCTTAGAACGAAAATGCCCTTTGTAGTGTCTGCATCAGAAGTTGGCAAAGTACAACTCTCCTGATTTTATCAAGAGGTTTCCAGACCATAGGCATATTCAGATTGTTGACCGCATCCCAGAAATGCTCAAAAATGGTAATGTCTAATATTGTTTTAATGTCATTAAGATTTCTTTACATGAAGCCTAATGCAGATTATACTATCACACCCTTGTAACTTTAAGCCTAATTTACAGACTCTGTTGTTATTATTATCATCACAGACATCACTGTTTAATAATGACATTCAAATCCAAAAAATGATTATAAAAGTCATGATTGCTTGTTGTGTTCTCCAGATGGTCACCCCAATGGAGATAATTTTCTGCTATCTAGTTGACAAATAGTTGGCACATTTAATTTTTTCCACTTTTGATGCAGATTCCACAAACTAAAAATTTAGAGATGGCGTATTTGTTGTTAATTCCATAATATGCTTTCATTAGATCAGAATTCGGCATGATGTGTTAAAACATTATTGCAGCCATAACATGATCTAAAATTAACTTTACAGAAACAGCAGAATGCATTTTCATTTACCATTGAACATAACTGCAATCACTGCAATACATGTTTCCAACCATCGTAGAATTTTTGTAATATTTCAGTTGCTTTGATTTTGGTGTTTTGACATTGGCACACTTCAACATCTTGACAAACGTTAAAGACCAAAGTCAAACTAATAAAGCATTATGCCACTTGTGCTCTTAAGTAATCCATCCATAATCAATTATCATCTTTAATTTATAAAAAAAATTTTTCATGATATCCTGAATGGACTCTAAACCATCTTGACAATTTTAAGCACCTAAACGGAATATAACTTTTGGAGAGATTCAAAGTAATGTTTGTTATTTTACACTGCTCGGGCTCTTTAGTAACTTAATCATAATCAATTAATGTCTTTAATCCTCTGCATTACTTCGGCCCCCACACAGTACAGTCCACATTAACAAACTTCAAATAATTAAGCCAGCTAACTATGTCAACATTGATCAAAGGGTGAAATTAGCAACTACATGATCTTGCCCCACTAAGGCCATTAAGTAACATCATCACAGATATGTTACGTATCGGCTCGTTCAAAGTAACACAAAGAAAGAGTGACTACAACAAGCTTTGTAAATTTTAACAAAAATAATTTATTTCCCTAGAAAACACGGTGAAAAGGTAAATAGGTGAAACAAGACTTACGATTTACGAAAAAGATTCCAAAAATTTGTTCTAAAGTTGTGCAAACACATAAGTCCTGTGAATAAACAGTTCTAATTTGATATAGTCTGAATCTCAATTCCGCTCCGAGATGGCGGATGATGACGTCAGACGAAGGCTAACACAAAATGTCCAGAATTTCCACTGTGAATCGCAATTTGTATTGTTCTGCTCCAATTTAGAAATAATTTCAACAAATGTCTTTGTCCAAAGCCAGTAGGGTTGTTCTCCAGGGAAAATAATTATTTAGAAAGTAGATAAAGTACAGCTACCACCACTAACAATACACATGTTGATTTACATACGTACGAATGAACAACTCTTTCCAGCACAGGAACACCTTTTCCTTAAGGTATTAGAAACTCTACAAGATGTTATGCTTGACTCTCAACTATGACTGACTACGACTATGACTATTTCTTGCAGGTAACTGAGCATTTAAAACAAGCTAATACGTCATTTCATGTACACATGCACGAAGCACACGTGTGATTTCGAAATCACACCTGGGCATTACAAAAGCATAAACAAGTATAATTAGTAATGACGTATTTTGACGCATGTCGCCGATTTGAAGGTAATTAGGTAATATATGTATATCTTAATACTGTAACTCGTGTGAGATTTATTTTACAGGCATTCTTAATAAAGCACTTATCCATAATGATTATAGTCATTTCTATTTCTTTAAATGCCTAATCAATCAACCTAAATACCAGCAACCCAAACGGTGTTTATCGCCTATTGTCTGATTGTTTGCTGGAAAATTAGAGAAGGTTGATAAATATTTATTGTTTGGAAAAGAAGTAAACAAATAAAAATAGGTTTTCTAAACTCCTTTTCAAACGTCAGCTAGTCAGAGATAGTTTAAATGCATGTCCCCGACTTCAAGGTGACTAGATGATTATTGTTAAGCAAATGGATAAGTCAGCATTCTCAAATCACTTAGTAAAGAAAACAATTATTATTCCATAAAGTCTAGCTTTCATTACTGTACATATTGATCTGTTAGCATATCCAGTCGTAGAAAAGTGAACTTAACGTTTCCAAATGCAAATCAAATGAACCGTTTCGAAGAAAAATATTTAATGTTTCAGTTCAACGTATTTTACCTACCCCCACCCCTTCTTTCTATACTCTCTTTATCAATTCTAGCTATTTTACAGCCATAATATATTTTTCTATCTATATACACATGCATATATCTGCATTCTAACCCTTCCTTTTCTCGCGTACATATTTTCTGTATTTACTATTTGCACACGTTTTTGATAACTTTAATTATGGGCTTATGGTTTTAAGCCATAAACAAAGAAAAAAGGGGAAAAAAGATTAACTGTAAAACGAATGTAACGCAATTTACTTAACTTGCCGTTTTATTCTGCCTAATATTTAAACTTTAGTTGTGATATATTGCCATATAATGGGTCAAGCGCAGATTTCCCAAAGGCAACTTCAGTTCCAGTGAATTTGCCATGGGCAAAAATTTGTGTTGCTTTGGTGTCAACCTAAATTTTTAAAAATCTTATTTTTTATTTTAATAGATGAATTCACAATTTAGATATGTTTGATATTCTTAAGTTTTAATTGTGCACTGTCTAGACTCGATGCATATTTTTATTGTAATGATATTTCTCATTTGACAACTTGATGGCAATCTTTGATTGTGTCAATAAAAGAGGAAACAAAGTTGCAAAACAGTGCCTGCGGTGTTGTTTTCGGCAAAATAACTATAACTTATATTTTTAAGAGATTTGAAAATTTAAGCGCATGTATATGTCTGTCTATAATTTTAATTGCAGAATAATTAGTTCTTGAGTTTTTAAATATATATCTTCTCATGTGTTTGAAGGAAAAACATATTCAGGTTCTCAGGTTGATGGTAGTATTTGATTGCGTGTAATTAGTCCTCACAATGACGTCCTCACAAAGATGGCAAAGTAAGAGTAGTCCTCATAATGTTTAAAGAACTATACGGCAAAAAGGAAGTGATACAGATGTGACTTGGGCTGCATTTAAGCTTACTTTCAAATTTCTAACCTATACTTTCATTCCTTCTTATGGTCCTCGAAATGTAGTCATATGTCTAGGTCCTCACAAGTATATGAATACAAGTGTGTGTGTGTGTGTGTGTGTGTGTGTGTGTGTGTGTGATTTAGATTTTTAACGTAGCTTTAACAAAATTTTAGTCGTATCACTACGATGTCTTCAGTGTGCCAGTTTATAGTGACGTCTAGCACTGGGGCGCCATGCCGCAGACATGTAGCATCATATCCCACCCAGTTACATTATCCTGAGAACAGGCCGACCAGTCCTAGCACTAACCTCTTAATGCTGAGCACCAAGCGATGCAGTCTTAGCTTTGTAAATAAGAGATGTTTACTGGATCATTATACACTCTTAGTGGTAAAAACCAGTCATGGAAGATATTAAGTTGTATTTAATTGAGATGATGATTTTGTTTAATTCAATCATTCTTTTGAATTACAAAGTGTTCGAATTATTCAGACTATTTGGAATTATATCTGTTATAGTACTACTGTGAATTTACTTAAAGAAATTGTTTGATTATATCATCGTGATTTCACGAATACAAATTATATACTACTATATTAGTGAACATCATTAGGAATACCACTAGAGCTAATTTTAATTACTCGATTCTTTTGGATTTAGCTGAACAATTGTGACTGCTTAAGATTTCATTGATCATGCTAAGTTATGTTTACGTTTTGCTTTTTATTTTACGGAAATAAATTATATTTTCAATTTTACGAAATTTCTTGCTTATAATTCTGTTTGTTACTTAGGTTTAAAGACCTGCAGTCGAAACAATGAACAAAACTAACAAACATAAGAAAGACAAATAGACACATTATATAGGATGATTTTACATTATTAGATACCATTACAAAAAGTTTACAGCAATCCCTGTAATAAATACACAAATTACATGAACGAAAGCATATTAAAAGACACATTTTTGAGTCCTAATGTACTTAAGCATTAGAACAAAGGGTCGAACGAACTGGAAGCAGGAGTTACTTCCTCTCAAGCATCTGAGGGTCTAAATATTTTTAAAAAATGAATTTAGTTTGGGTTTGAAGGTTTAAGTCATTTTTCAGCACATGATAGGCTATACATGGCTGCCAGAATGCTCGGTGGAGGAAGAACCAGCGATGAAACGCCTTAACGGAAAGCAAATAGCAAGCATTCTCGTCTACCCATGTTGTCCGAGCCGAGAATCGAACCTACACGGACAGAGATGAAATGTAAGTGACCTATAAAGGCGA